>JAXQQM020063202.1:0-24466 GCA_034641835.2 Pinus albicaulis | reverse complement strand
TAACCTATGTGTAACCAGAGACCATCATAATTGGGAGAATAATATCTACTAGCAACTATAAAATTTCAAACAGTCGATGCCACTCAAATGTTTCTCATTGATACATGATACTCAAGTTCTATGATTATAGTTCATAATATTTTTTTCTCTACAAAACACTTTTTTTTGCAATAAATGTAAATCTTAGCACTGTTTAATTCATAACGCTTGGTGTCCAACACCATTAATATGTTGTAATGTATTTTTGGGATATCCAACAAAACATCACTAATACACCTGTGCTTAGAAGACAAGATATTTCTCTGTATATTCTGTTGTAGGATTTCATTTGTGTTAATTAATCTTGATTTATGTTTAGATAATGATCATAGAAGTTTAGATTCATTTAATAATTCTTAAACACTCATTAATGAGCAAAAAGTGAGATTTATGAGTAGAAATTTGTCCAACAATTGACTTCTAATTTTGTAACATGCATCAAATTGCGGAACATCAGCAAGTTAACCTGCATATAGATCATAGGTTGAAATTTTTCTTTGTTTGTAAAGTGATAAGGATAACTATTTCACATTGTATGCTCTCTGGGAAGAAAATAATATTACAATAGCTTATAGAAATGGGTCAAGCTCAAATGTTTTATTTGATACCATGCAATGAAATAGTTTTTACTAGCATATAAGCAATTCAATTCCCAAACATAGTACATTGTCCTAAGGTGTGCATTCTTCGTGTCTTAATTGGATAGAACTCATCTTTAATATAGACAATGAACTGAAGAAGGGAAGTCGAGTATTGATCTGTTGGATCATCCCATATGCATTAAAGCTTGTTTCCCTAAAGGGCCCCAGTGATTGGTTATCATATTATGTGCATGATTTTCGGGACATCCCATGCGATTTTCCTATGTTGCTGCCACGATATTTACCTGATGTTCACATTTACATCATTTCCTAATTTATTCATATTTTTTTTTAATTTATTGTTTCAATTATTCAAGTTCTTTAGTGGATAATATGTGCACAACTTTATCTTGTGCACATTTTTTCTAGATCGTTGAGTGAATACAAGATAGTGATTGTTAGTATGAATCTTTCGTCGTAAAAGATCACTTTAGCTACGCATAACAAATAGCCCTAACATCAATTATGGCTGCAAAATATCTTTAAGTCTGCTGCACAAATCCAGATCTAAGCACAAAATACATTAAGAAGATAAAATATAATATGGCTCCATGCATCCAATAGATAAGACAAGAACAATGTGTTTAAACGAATGTTTTATATTATATTAAAGAATGGGGCACCTGAGAGGAAAACAAGCAAGGTGTTTTCCGGTTCTCCTCAATGGGATGGGTTCTTGAAAGTCCTTAGTGTTTCAGATCTAAAATTCCTCTCTCTTATTGTGGTAGAAAACCCTGACAAACATAAAACTCAATGGTAGCTCATAAAGCAAAAATGGAAAATGGTGACCAAGAGTAGATCTAGTGTGATCTAATGCAATGGAGGTGACTAATGAATGGGGAAAAACCTTCTATTTATGACAAAATATTAGGGTTATCTAGAACTTCTTGCATGAATAAAATATTATTAATCAAATTCTAGAACCACCCTTTAGGAATATTTTATTATATTTGTTGGAGGGAAAAGGTCTTTTGACTTAGGTCAATTCCTTTATTTATAAACAATAAATAAATAAATTATTTATTTATTATTTTAGGGAGATGATGGGGAAATAATGATTTATTTAATTATTTAAAATTATTTAGTCAAATTTAACTGGGAATGTTATTAAATAATGATTTAAATAACTTATTCCTAGGAAATAATTAAATAAATAATGATTTATTTAATTAATTTCCTTGTTTTGGGTTAAATGTGACCAGGAAATATGAACAAATGTTATTTGACATGGTGAAAGCAATTTTACGTAGGGTAAAATTGGTCTTACATGGTGTACTTGGGTTCATCTAATGATAATGAGTTAGATGACCAAAAAAATGGTGTAACATATTGCCCCCCAACGTACGAGCGTTAGGAGAAAATCATATGACCGAAGTACGTTCTAAGAACTCAATCACTAGGTATCAAGGGGGAAGTGAGAGAGAGGAATGTAAGGTAGTCTAATATGCTAAAGGACTAGACCCGGAGGAGACGAGACTTACAGGTGCAACAATTCTCTAGGTGATGAAGTGGTACTAGCATTAAAGGCGGCGGGGGAGGCATACCTATGCCCGCCGATACAATAGTACATATAACAAGACGCCCGGAAAACCACGGAACGCAATAATGAAGCATGTGTTGGCCTAAACATGAGCCAGATAAAAAAAATGATGAATCCCACATACATGCGATGCTTGGAATAATCTTCAGGACTTATACAAGAAGATTTTAGTACATGAGATACAAATACACCCAAATGCCCCCTACACACGGGGAAGGGCTCACAACATCGGACTTGTACATGCAAATAGAAGAGGAGCTGCAAGTGGTTGAGGCCGATATCATCAAATGAGAGGAGCTGCATCAAGGGCGGAAATGAAGAAGTCATCCGGGCATGTGGGGGGCTACCTACAGGGCCACCCCCTCATGAGGGTTGAGACATCTCACACACGCCTGGGAATCACCAATAGCTGATGCTGCATCACTGGACCATCAGGTGTATAGATCACCATCATGCTGAGAAGAACTAGAACCAAGGTACACTGCCCCCTAGACCTGACTTCTGGAGTAAAGGAGCTGATGTTGACATAAGTAGGTCCGCCATAGGTGAGGCAATAAGGGAACCCCAACTAAGGCACGAGGGAAAATAGTAGAGCGACGAACAAGTAGATACTGATAATGATGATGGAATGAGGGATACGGAGGAGCGGTTGGACGACTTCCCTTGTTAGAGCATAAAGGGCATGAATGGCTTGGCAGCGACTGACACAATATCATGAGGGATAGGGGAAAAGGGTACTGAAGGCCATAATGTGCGACAGGAGAGAGGGATCAAGAAAGAAAGGATGGAGGACTATAGCGGGGTACAAAGGGACTCGGGATAGACTCCATGGATGTGATGATGACTCGACTCGGATGCTCTAAACAAGGGCGACTCAATGGTGCTGCCTCATAGTACGGGTCCAATGGGGGACCATAAAAGCATGAGTACAATAGGGTAGCTCATGATGAAAATCAACACGAACGAAGACGAGTAAGGAGGCAAAGTGGTGCCTCAAGTACAAGTGTCGTAAGTGAAGAAATTCGATTTTAAGAAGAGGTGAATAGACCCTTCATGGACAAAATGTGTCCTGGTGAAGTATCAAACTATGAAAAACTAACATATACCCATTTGAGTGCTCAGTGAGAGCTTTCCAACGGTGTGGACGGTATGTCAAACGGGGCTATGGTTTGGTCGCAGCGGGCGAAAGAAAAAATAGGGGTTTTCTTCTAATAAGGCATTTTCCCTCCAAAATCATTCATTTGCTTGTGTAGCTGTGGTGAATGTGGAGAGGAGAGAAGGCCCTAAATCTTGCGGCGATCGTAGCGGACAAACCGACCGGTGGAATCGTGATCTGTCAGTGGCAGGTAAGAGGCCTAATCCTACACTTTGTTTTTGATGGATTCAAATTGCAGATTAGGGTTTTAAATCTCAGTAACTGCCCCTACTTCATCATTACGGTCAGGTCGCACTTTTTGGGCAAAAGCTGCGACCTGGGACGCAAGTTTGGGCTTGAAAGTTGCGACCTGGCCCAGGTTTTGCCCAAAAAGTCCGACCTGTTAGATGTGGGAGGTTTCAGTGCTGTTGTGGGCTGAGATTCAGTTTTGGTGTAATTTAATGCAGTTTTGTTGATCTGGAGACTGGAAAAAATGATGGTTTTGTGCAGATATGGCAGATATACGGATCAAGTAGAGAGAGAGAGACTTAGGTATATTATAGACGGAAATCCAAGTGGATCAGGGTGTCCGTCGTGCACTGGCTAGGTATGGGGTTCTTAAATTTTTGGAGAACCCTTTGATGAGGGCTGGAGAGCCCTTGTTGGCCCGGATTACCAGTTACTGAGATCCAGATCATGAGGTGTTTATAGTGCAGGGGCACAGGATCGAGTTGACGGTCCAGGATTTGTATTTCTTGACTGGTCTCCCACCATTAGGGATGGTGGGAAATACGCAGCCAGTGTTACCACGGGGGCGTAACATTATGGATTTTGTTGATCGAAATTGTCGATCAAGTGTCCGAGTTAAAGGGACACGGATATCCATTGGGGATCTAGAGAGGTTGGAGACCCGGGCAGTGGTCGCAGCAGTGTTACAGATCTTTGGCAGCCAGGCGTTCCATCACATCACTGGAGGACAGATGATGATTGCAGAGAGTGTGTTGGGGGGTACCTACTATGGGTGGGCCCAGATGATGTTGGTTTCGGTGAAACGACAGTTGTCACTATGAAAGCGACAAGTGAATCATGATTGTGCCTATGGGACTGTGTTGTGCTCTTTCTTCTTTGAGAAGATCCCGACCTTGCGACCTCGTATATAGTTACCTGATGGAGGTCCAAGAGAGCCCCGGATGCGTCGGTGGGGACGATTACTGTGTAGAGGAGGAGGAGGGGCAGTCGGATGAGTGTTCCAACCAGAGTTCTTCGCCCATTGGGATCAGATGCCACTATAAATAGACAACTATCCCTATAGTGGGATGAGTTATTGGGGAGATCCAGACTTGCCGTTGCCGCCTGGTTGAGTGTGGGGGCCCGATGGTAAGTGACAGGCTGCTAATTTGTTATGTGCATTTTAGAGTTTGTGACTAGTATTCATGGTACTAATCGTTATATTGTTTGGAATGCAGATATAGCTCCGGTAAAACCGGCCGAATATATGGGACGACCGGTAGCAGCAGGAGCTATAGGTGCAAGTGGATCAAGGACATCAAAGAACGAGGATATGGCCGCTCTGGTGGAGGACATCCGTCGTAGATGTGAGGGGTTTTTTTCCTGTGTGTCGGATCGTGGTTGGCAGGATTTAGACGACCAGTACATAGAGTTATGTATTGGGCTACCCTCGGAATGGCGAGGTATCATGCGACGCATGGCGATGGCCAGTCAGACTGTGCGTCATCTACGAGCTGCAGGAGCAGATCCGTTGGCTCGGGACCCTCCAGAGAGTGATTAGATGTAAGGAAAGTGGTGCCCCCTAGCGTTGATGTAGGGGCAAGTGGTGCCCCCCATTTTGTAGTTTTTTTTACTTACCATGCTATGGGCATTTTGTATGTTTCAGAGCAGATGGATTCTAAAAACACATGTTATGTAATATATATATGATTTATGGACATTTTGTTGATGATGTGAAATGTTATTGTCTTGTGTGTGATAAATGCCAGTCCAGAACATGATTTGTGATTTGATCTACGTAGTGATTTTGATGTCGAGGGATATGGGTGAAAGTAATGAATCTAAATTCACGTATCAAAAGTTGCACCCGTAGATATTGTCTAAACAGGATAGGGTTATGCACACGATAGACACCGTTGAGTTGTAAGACAAGAAGCAGGGAATCTAAATGAACATGGAGATGGAGGATGTGATGAGAGAGAGCATCAGCTAAGAGGCCATGTACTGCATCATATTCAGCCTGATTATTGGTGGCATTACCAATGCAGAGCCCATTTGAAAGAACCAGGGTATGCAAGGGGGTAAAGATTGCCTATGCTGTCGAAGCGAGATTCTGGGAAGAGCGACTTGCCCCATTGGCATAGCCAAGATAATGGGTGGAGGAGAGGGCCGATGTGATAGTTTCGCAGGACAACAAATGGGAGGGATGAGAAAAATGATGGCAGCATGAGTAGAGGATAGACATCCACTAACGGCTATGGGAGGAAGCAGTCTGGGTAGGAAGTCTAGGACTCAGAGATCGATGAGAGGGAGATGAATGAGAACTATGGGATGAAGGGTGGTAACTCAGGCTGCGAAGAACATCAAAGATACGGATGGTGTGATCATGATTATGGGAGGGAATGGAAGGGTCAAGGGAACCGTACGATGCTGCAAAGTTACCTAAATCAACAGTACGGGAAGAGAGGCGCAGATACGGGTCATCATGGGGAATGACAGAAGAACAAGTAAAAGGATGGTCAAAACATGAAGAGCCCGATAATGTGTCTAAAGGAGGATCAAGCAGAACAGATGGAGTGGATTCGAAGGGAATGTACTCTGATGGTTGCGCGGATGATGATAGGTATAGGAGGGGAGCAGCAGATTCTGACATTTCAACATCATGGGGAGGAATGTCAATGGTAGCGGGAGGATCCTCGAGTAGACCTGATGCATATTGAGCAAGGATGGGAGAGGCAGATTTATTTTGTTCAAGTTCGTACTCGCAAATGACCTCTAAAGAGGCTCAGTAATGCGTGAGGTGAGGACAATGGTGAGAGTAATGGCCATGGACACCGCACAGAGCACAGGGTTTTTTGGTGTGAAGAGCTTTTGAGGTCTTGGCTGCGGATGAGGAAGAAACAGAGGTTTCAGGGACCGTAGATTCAGGGAACGCGATTTTAACCATGGGTTGGATACGGGGCAACTCAGGACAAGTATGTGTGGGATGACCGATACCATCACACAAGGCACAAGGCTTGGCGGGTGGGGAAGGGGGAGGGGTAGGGTCGGGTGCGGTGGCCTTGTCTTTGGATGCCCCCTTTCGAGTTTTTCTTTTCTTGCCTGTAGGGGTTGCAGCATGGGGAGGGTCCTGCGGAGGGGCTAGGGGCACTGTAGCGGTGGAAGGAGCGAAGGGAATTGGTTGCACCGGTGTCACAGCTATGTATGGTTTGGGGTGGCCTGGTGGGGTCTCGGCTAGAGGAGTAAGATACCATACTGGAATTCCCAAGGTTAAATTAGGTAGGGAAAGGGTGGCCATGACAGGGACTGAATAAACGCCCGGGGGGGGACCAAGGAAAGGTATCTGACCGGCGGGGTAATGACCAGGAGGGATGGCTCCCATATGGTGGGGACTTAAGGGAACCGACTCAGGAGGGAAGGGAGGTTTTTGAGTGGGAGGTGGATGGGAAGGACCAGGCGAAAAAGGTTCGGTCGACTTAAGCGAAGAGCTAGGAGCAAGTTACGGTGGGCGAGAGGGAGGTTGCTGACTAACCAGAGCAGGCTGTGGAAGGCTAGCCTGAGACGATTGCATCATGCAAACATTTGTTGAATTGGGGTCAAAAACAGGAGGAGGGGGAGGACTAGGAAAAGTTCCAAGCAAAGAGGAGTCTTTGTAGACGCCGGGGGAAACACTGGTCAAAGAATCAACAGTGGGTTTATTGGTAACGGTAGAGATGGTGGACTCAGTGGGGGTCTGAGATTTTGGTTCATGGTAGGTCAACTGGTCAATGGTGACAATCTTGCCATTATGAGGAAATAACATCTTGCGGTAGACTGCGGATGGGACGACGGACATGGCATAGGTGTAACTACGCCCCAAGAGAATGTTGTAATCAAGAGGGGCATCAATAACTTCAACGTCGACACAAACAGTGTTTCCTGCAAGGGTGATAGGACAATTATGGAATATGCCAATGGGCTGGGAGGCATGGCCATCCCAAGCATGAAGGGTGATTGTGGAAGGGGCCAGCTCAGGGGATCCGAGTTGTTTCCAAACCGAAGCGGACATTACGCAGGTAGATGCCCCCTCATCAATAATACACCGAGCGACATTGGCATTGCGGATTTTGACGGGGATTTGGAAAGCAATGGAAGGAGGAAGAGGGGGATGTTCTGACTGACGGGCGTCGAAAACAATCAATTGGTCATCAGCAGGATCTACAGCGCCCATGGCAGATAGTAGAGCCTTCTTTTGGGAAGGACACGACTGGAGGAGTTCCAGTGTTGAAATGGCAGCAGGAGATTGCGCCAGATCATCTACTGTGTTGTAGGAGTGGGCAGCTCGACCAAAGGCAGCATTTTGGCGTAATGGTCCCTTAGGAGTCTTGGGATGAACCTCAGCTTTGGGCGAAGGGAGTTGCAAGGGACCATTAGGTGTCGATAGAGGCTCTGTAAGACCTGGAGATGGGGACTCGGAGACAAACGGAACAGGAGGTGTGGAATACTAATGGGACCAAGTTTGAAGGTTAAGGTCGACGGTGAGTGGGTGGTCAGAGGCCATCATGAGAATTTGGTAATCGGAGGAACCAGAAGGGGAAGGTTGAGTGGTTACTGGGGCATGAGGTGATTGAGTGGCCACGAATCCTTGTTGAGGGAAAGGATCAGTAAACATAGCAGGTTGAGAAGTAGCTGGATTGGGAGGGATAGTAGGGGGGGAGTGTTGTCCTCGTACGGTGGCCTGGGACTCCCACATCTACCGCATTTGTGGTAATAAGGGACAATCGTGAGTGTAATGACCATAAACACTGCAACACGAACAAGGCTTATTGGTGCGAAGCGGCCTGTCCGGCTTGGGCTGGGAGCCCTGTGGCTGGTTGGCAGTGGTAGGGTCAATACTAGAAGGATTGGATCCACGATTACCAGAAGCGGATTGATTGCCTTTTCTCTTTCTTTGAGAAGGAAGAAAATTAGGTTCCCCCTGCTGTGCAAATACTTGCCCTGGAGGGGGTAGTAGGTGCGGTTGCGGGGGTGGAGAAGGCAAAGGAGTGGGAGGTCCAAATGTTGGAGGAGTTGGGACACCAGGTTGTAGGTACGGATATGGGGTAGGGTGGGAAACATTGAGGTAAGAAGGAGGGTGGGAAAAATGAGGAGGCATGCCGTATCCTAGATACATGTTACCTGGAGGGGGGAACGTGCCGAAGGGGCTGGCCGCTCCTGGAGGGAAACCATAGCCCACAGGAGGTTGAGGAGAGGTATGTGACAGGGCTCCAACGATACCGTCGGCAAAGTGAGAGGCCCCCAAGGCATTAGGACCACCGGGCTTGGGGAGGTCAGGAAGGACGGTATAAACATAACCGGATTGGGCGTAGATGAGGTCATATTTCAAGGCGATTTGGAAAGCGGCTTCTTCGGTTTGGGGAAAATGGGATGCGACATCTTTGCCAATGGGAGGTAAGAGAGAGCGAAGGAACCAGTCCATGTAAACCCGATCTTCAAAGGGGGGGGCACGACATAGGCTCCGTCTTCGTCGCCATTCTTGGACATGAGCGGAAAGGCGGGTTGAAGAGGATTGATGAAAAGAGGTTAAGATTTCAGTGCCAGTGTCGTATCGGAGAGGAAGCTAGAAATAGGATAAAAAGGCTTGGGCAATGGTCGCAAAGGTGGTATGGGAAGAGGTGGCTTAATCAACATACCATTTAGAAGCTTCGCCGGTAAGCGTGCATTGGAACAAATGAAGACGGATGGAGTCATCGGTGATGGAATTGGAGGAACACCACATGTGGAAAGATCGGATATGGTTGGAGGGATCTTCGCTAGCAAGGCCTTCGAACTTGGGAATGTTGGAGGGAAGCTTGGTTGGCATAGCAGGCCAACTAACATCGTGGCGAATAGGGTCATTAATGAGCTGATTGAAGTCGGGGAGACTGAGGCCGGCCATATAACGGAGCAATGGGGCAGTCGAGGTAGGTCCTGTAGTGGTTCCATTGGAAACGGACCCAGTGGTAGAACTGGGGTTAGGGCTAGGTCCTGAACTAGACATGGTGAAGGTAAGAGAGGGAGAACCAGAAGTAGGGGAAGAACCCGAACAATCAGAGGAAGAGTCGGAGTGCGGACTTGGGAGCAGGGATAATTTTAAGAACCCCCCTAAATTTATATATATAAAATTTATATATATAAAAAATAGGCGAATCCCCATGATACATAGGAAAAATGGAAGGTGATTTTATTAATAATATAATATGTATATATAATTTTTTGGCGAATCTCTCACGAGATTATATTATCCTATAAAATCATGGCGAATCACCAGTACAAATGGCGAATCACTACTACAAAATGGTGAATCGTTGTCTAATGGACTTTGGGGTGTTGGTTCCAATGAAGATATGGTAGTTGAACCAGGAGTAGAAGGAAGAGAACCACCGAGACCAAGCATGGTACATGGTGACTCGTGAGGGAAGTAGTTCTCGTGCAGTTTGGAAAACGCGTTCTTCTAGTTCTGCTAAGCGTAGTGTTGTTGCTCATGCTACTACTAACACTGATATTGAGGTTGGAGAGGAGTTTGAGGAGAAATGAATAGTAACAGGAAGAAAAGAAAACATGCTATTAAAAAAAAGTGTTGATAAACACTGGATCCGATCCAGGTGCCATGGTACAATAACAATATCGCAAAATACTTCAGATGTTCAACTATGGAAACATAATTTACATTACAACACCATCATGACTCTTACAACCATATTTATGGAAATTATTTGATGTTGTGAAGCTCTTAAAGGAAGACCTAGCATGGTAACTATAATAAGGTGAACTGCTTTTCACTTCAAAATATTATTCCTTCTCATGCCTTCAAAATCTGGATATTGAAAGGAATATGTGCCAGTTGCAGCCACCCTGCTGAATTTGTTAAAATTATAACCATCAACATGAAGAGAACCATTAGAAAAACTACATTCCCCACGTCATGCCCATGCCATGCCATGAATCTATTTGTAGCAGAATCCTACAAGTAGTAGTAGTGGCACCTTGTATTTACCTGATAGCTCCATTGATTGGGGAGGAGGCCCACTCTAGAACTTGCCAATGCTCTCCTAGTATTGTTGTACAAATGTTGTCTTGTTTTAAATTTGTACAAGGAGAGATACGTTTTTAGTATATGCATCTTTTCAAATCTGGTAGTTATAACTTATAAGTACAAATAAAATATAACCCAAAGAACCATATTGTTCTATAGGCATGACAAATCTGGGCAGATATCAATTACTGGCAACTTGTCCGTGGATGTGATGAAGTCAATTATGACTTAAACAGTTTTCACCCTTGATGAACTTTGACCTAATCATACTTTCAATAATGAAATGCAGCGAGAATGGACAAGACAAAGGTACGAATTGGCTCTGGATTATAAAAAAATCTAAGCATTGAACTGTGTATTAAACTCAATCCCAATTCAGTGCCACACACAATTCACAATAGTAATAAACACCTGCACAGCTAGGAAACTTATGACAGCCCGGCAGCAAGATCCCTAGAACATATATATATATATATATATATATATATTTAAATTTCTTCTTAGGTGGGAGGTAGGCCTTTACATAATTGGTTCCTTGATTTTGGTGCTTTAAAGCACATGGCCATCAAGAAGGATTGGTTTATTACCTTCATTGAAGCCAAATCCAAAATAGAAACTACAGTCTTTGGTTTTGGTTGGGTGCATTTTGTGGAAAATTGTGGGGATGTTCAAATGAAATTGTTAGATGTTAAGAAGTGTACTTTTGAGAATGTGCATTACATACCATTGATTAGATATAGATAAAAATCTTCTCTCAATTAGTGAGATAACAATATAGAGTCCATATTTGGAGGCCTCATTTAGTGTTGAAAATCGTTTTGTGAAAGATTAAGGTAATGGACCAATGGTTAGGTGATTGCATCGGTGCTAAAACAGAATGGGTTGTATAGGCTTGTGGATGTTGATGTTGATGAAGAATTTGTTGGATATATCAAAGGCTACCAAAGACTTTTTAATTTAGGTTCAAATTTCTTTCATACTGATGAGTTATTCACATCATTCAATAATGAAAAATGGTGTTACTGTTGGAATGGATGTTTAAAGGGACTTCCTCCTTGTGCTTTTTGCAGCTTGTACTGACCACCGTGGGACTCCACAGTCTCCAGCTCGGACATGTACATTGGAAGCGCAGGAGGGAGCTATTTGTGTAAGAACAGAGAATATTCTTATCTTACATTTATCTTCTGTCTATATTCCCATATAATTTTTGAGCTATGTACATTGTTGGGAATACTAGATATTTTGCAATAAGCAATCCATGTAAAGGTTGTTTAAACTCTATTGGTTTTTATTTGTCTTGTGAAGGGTATTTTTCTGCATCTCCATTGTTTTTTTATGTATGGACTGACACTGATTTTTGGTTGATATTCTTAGTGGGGTAGAGCTTACTATGTGAGAGGATAACCAGAGAAGGAAAGATTGGCTATGGAGGTGAGATGAAAGGGGAGTCTCACTGTTTTGTTTAGCATGTTTTTCTTTTCCTATTAATGGGAAAAACACTGATGGGTTTTTACTAATAAATGTGATAATCAATATCTAGAAAGGAGGGAATGTGAATATGATCTTAAGGCCTCTGTAGATTTCTACACAGTAAGATGCTCTGCATTGCTCCATATATATGGCAACTGCCTAACAATTTCTTGGAAATATATAGAAGTTATTCATGTGTTTGAAATTTTCATATGATGTCTGATCTTCAATGGTGGATTTGTTATTGTAGGAGGAAAGAGAATTTGCAACCCCATTTCTGACTGGAGTCCTAGTGTGAGTTCAAGCAGATTTGATCTCATAGCCTTAATTTCTCTGGGCTTGTCTCATTTTTTGTTGGCTTTATTTTATATGGAAATACATTTTGCTCCTGCTTTTTAGACAGATTCATCATAATCACTGGTAGATTCATCATAATCATTGGTTTTATAATTCTTGCAGGTTCATATCAACTCCAAACAAGAACATAAACAAGTACTATTTGGGCCCAGCTCCACTACAAGAAATGGCAAGGTATGTAACTTACAACAATATATTTGACCCAAATGTTTGAAATATGAGATTTGTTTTAAGTATAAAGCGTTTCAACAGAATTTCACTTACAGATGGCATCATCTTGTATGCAGGAAAATTGCAAAAGCTGCTGGTCCATGTGGGAATAACCGTGACTATCTTTTCAAGTTAGAGCAAGCCATGGATAGCATTGGTGAGTTTTTCTTCTGACATACTGGCCCTTTCATACATCCATGCTCTGAATACTGTGTTTCTCTGCAGTTGGAGTGAAATTTATAACTTGATTTATTGTTATAATGTCATAGGCCATCCAGACCAAGGGGTGATAAAGCTTTCAAGTGAAGTGACGAAGTTTCTTGGAGGCATTCAAAACGTTTTCCATCAATCACCCTTGTGACTGCTAATAGCTCTGACATCCCACAATTACAACTTCAACCATATATCACCAACTGCTAATTCCTGAAATGGTTACATTATTTTCTACTAACAGAGCTGAATATGCATGAATATTCCATCTAATCTGACAGTTGAGAAAGTGGTTCAGAATTTCCAATGAACAGCAACAGGAAGAAAATAAAACATGCTATTAAAAAAGTGTTGATAAACAATGGATCCAATCTAGGTGCCATGGTACAATAACAATATCGCAAAATACTTCAAATCTTCAACTATGGAAACATAATTTACATTACAACACCATTTAAGTTGAAGAAGTGAAAGGGCATCAGAATTAAGATCTCATCAATTCCACAGTAGTTGTGTTGTCAAGCAGTCTCACTGTATACAATAGCTTTATCTTATTGCAGTAGTAAGCCTCAAGGTTCATCATTGCCCTGCAGCAGTTGCTTAAGACTATCATTGCAGTGTTTTGATACAACACCCTTGTGACAATAACCTTTTATATGACAATAATCCTAAAGTGTTTATGATAGTCCTCCTGTGGGCCTAACTGAAGTATACCTACGGTGAGTAAATTCTGAAGATCATACAGTTTCGCTAAGCACAAAGATCTTCTAGAGTTTGCTGGCATGATATAATAGTCATTAACACTGTATTGAATGAGTGGTTTGCAGAACAAGGCCAACAACTTGAAGGGATCCTAAAAGGCATCAAAAAGCCTAAACCTTGTGGTATACTGTTGATAGCAAGAAGCTTCAGAACAAAAAGGCATCATCACACTTAAGGTATATTTCTCATTGGCACATGCAAAACAGAGAATAGTAGGCAGGTTGCTTCAGATGCATTTGATCAATGTATGATACTAGCTGATATAACTTGACTAGAGACTTTAAGTTTGTTTGAACAGAGACGTATGGATCCATATTGATTTTCTATACTAAAAGACCCTAAATTAGCTTATGGAGGGGCACAATTAAATAATCTAAATTACATAAAATTTGGGATTTTTATTGCCACGTGCAAAATCAAAAGAGAATGAGCCCTCAAACACGACCAAACCCCACAAATGAAGCGCATACGGGGTGTTCTGGCACAACATCCAGCCTACAAAAGCCCTTAAACGTGCAAGAATCCTTCAATCATTCTTCAAAACTGCCATGCAACCCTTCAAAGTGGGCACAGAAGCCTCAAGTGGACTGTCTAGCTCAACAAAATCTCCAACATGTAACAATTCAGAATCCCACATTCCCCTCAAGCATCTCAAAATGTGGACATATCACCCTTCAAGGTAGCAAGAAACCTTAATGATGATAAACCCCCTTTTTTAAGTCACAAGAATCAGCTCAAACTAGGGCTAACCCTGCCACTTTGCATGCATTTGCAAATGGCTGAACACATGATTCATGTCGGCCCTCATTTATGTACTTTAAAGTTATCTCAAAAATCAGTTACACAGGTCAGCTCCATTATATTTCGGCAGGTCAGCTCAACACCATTTATTCTAACGTTCACACACACATATATGACATTGTTCGCCATATTCCTCTTAAGATTAGTGCGTTGGGCATACTATTTTCCTCAGCCCCAGGTCGCATTGTCCTGCCTCTGTTCTTCTCTGTTGAGAGCACCCAACATCATTTGTATCATGTCTGCCAAAAGAATTTTCCATGTACCAGGAGGATTCACTCAGGTACCCAACATGACCAATACAATGGAGACAACTCTCAGGCTGTTTTGACATACTACATTTGGTAACAAGAGGCACCTGTCAGATCTTGTGTTCTGTTCTATGTCACCCTGAGTCCGCATTTGATCTGTAACTTGATCTACCCCAGAAGCAAAAATTTCACCAATATCCACAATTGCATTTGTTGGGATCTTTTCACGGGCTTGAAACCAATCATTGCTAATAATAAATACAGGGGAAGAACCAAATATCTACCTGTGGAACATTTTTTCAGAAAATTCCATGAAGGGGTCACTGTTCTAAGCAACAAAGATCAGTGTTTTCTTCTCTGTTCACAGTCTTCTTGCAGCTCTTTTCTTGTGTTTTCAGTCCAATCAAAAGATCTGGATCCTCTCAAACAAGATCATATTTATTTACTCCCATTCTCTCATCAAGTCTCTGTGTTTTTTTTTTGAACAATGAGGATCATCAACTTCAGTCTGAACTACACAGCCTATTTAACTGATTTGTTTGCAGCAGCTTTAACACCAGATGGAGATTCAAACCCGTAATCAGTCTGGTACAAGTTGGTAACTCATCTTTACAAACAGCTAGCTAATCCCACTTTTCAAGCTCAAAATCGTTCTCAGGCTGAATTATGTCATCTGTACAGATTCGATCCAAGAAACCTAAGCTTGATAGTTTTGCAAAGTTTACAGCTTTCTCCTTATACTCTTCCACACCTTTGACAGTCATCTCTGTTTTCACAAACTTTTGTGACAGTAATCAATTTTAATCTTCTAGGTACAGCTTACACAGAAGTTGGAAAGAAAAAGGACTTAGTTAAAAAAATAAATTCATTAGCACATTCAACCTCTTCGTGCGAGTTGATCATAACTTTCTCCTTTAAGTACCCAACCAAAATAGTGGGTAACTGTTCCAAACAACTCATATTGTGGTGTAAGAAGATTTTAATGAGTAAAGTCGACATGAAGGACAATGGAGGTTGGCAAGTTATTGATGAAGTTTTCCTTGTACAAGGGATTCACACCTTGAAGACTCCGAAGAGATTTCAGAGTGTGGAAGGGAGCAGTCATCCAAGGTTATATTACTTCAGATTCACAAATAGTCAACATGATGATGAAGGCCCTAGCAAAGGGGGGGTTTGAGATGCTGTGATAGTAGTTTGGTGGAGAACACTTTCCTTACAAAGGAGAGTTATTTATTAACTATGATTTCTCAGTCGTTTCTCTTCCTCCAGCAGAGATGCCACACTTCAGTAGAGATAGTAGGTTATTGCAAATCCTAGCCTTGGGGTCTGTGCATAGCATAAGAAGTGCCTTCTGATTGTGGACTTCAGCAGAGTTAATGACACACAGCAACAGATTATATGGGCAATGAGAAGGGGTGCATGCATGCATGTGCCAGACTTAGAGTAGATATAATTTTAGTTGCTCTTATAAAATCAGAAGTGATGCCTTCTTCAGTGTTAGATTAGATTCTATTCTAGGAGTAAGTTAACTATTGTTTCAGATTTGGAAGTTTAAGTTTAGACCTTGCTTCCATTATTTTCAGAAGTTGACTTCACAAACTTAGCAGTTTGCTTTTTCAGAACAAGATGGGCTATTCTGTATTTTCTCCTACCCTTTTTCATCTATAAAGAAAGGAAGGGTGTGAGAGATCAAACAATTCCAGTTTTGAGTGAGCTGTTGTAATGTTTTCTTTTTTTAGTTAATAAGAAAACAGAGGTGTGTTTTTGAGTGCTACAGATTTATTTTTGATGTTCGTATCGTCAAGTAACAAGTGTTGGTAGATTTGGTGTATAAACCAACAGTTTTGTATGTTTCTAGTTTACTGCTTTATAGAGTTTTAGGTTGCCGTCCTTGTCTTTAGAAAGGATACACATATGCCAAGGGACCATAGGCAGACCCCTTTCACCTCGATATTTGGCTCATAAAAAGGACCTCAAGATTTTCTCCAATTTGCCAAACTGGGTACATTATGGAGCCATATCTATTGAGAAATTTCTCCAATTTTCCAAATTGGGAACACTTATGGAGCCATATCTATTATAATTGACCTGTTTCACAGTCTCTGGAGACTTTAATTTTGTTTGAACAACAAAATCTATTTGATTATTTAGTGTGAATTTCAACAACAAAAACTAGTCGAACTTTGAGGGCATCCAAATCCAAACCTGATTGTCAGTGAAGGCCCCTCGGTGCTGAGGAGGATCATTGTGATCGAGTAAGCTTGCAGTAGTGCCCCCTGGGACAACTTTATATCCCACTGGATTTCCAATCTTTGTCTTCTTTTATGGATTGATCACATGAAACGTAGATGGCTGATAGAGGCTCAACTTAATTTGGGCATCCTTCTCTGTTTTTGCTATGTGTCTCCCTGCTTTCCAAAAACTTTTTCTTGGAGTGATAATCCACAAAAAAGATAAAGAGGAAGAAAATATCTACATGATAAGTGATAATCCACATTGATTCATAGGCAATAGAGGAATCTCTATTCATCTGAACATCAATCTAAGCAGTCGTAATGTACATACCCACAACGACCATCAGCAATCTCCTGCACACAAACATCACTTTCTATTCACCATCAGCAATCTCCTGCACACAAACATCACTTTCTATTCACCTCACCAGAGTGGATTAGATGCAAGCTATGAGAGTTCATGGGCAATAACACTGATCATGCCATCCACACCAACGTTACTATTAGGGGACTTGAAGGGCTGCATACCAGTCATGTATGAAGGGATTGAGAAAGGGTATGCACAGACATCTGGGCATTGTGTTCCAGAGTGCCCTACCCAAGCATAGGAAAGGGTATACCCTACAGTGGAAGGGAAGGTAAAATAATGAAACCCACAAACTGCCCTACAGAAATCCTGGACTTCTACATCAGTAGAAGTGAGCAAGAGATAGGGACCAGTCTTGGGATCAATGGGCAAGGGATGGCGAAGGGTTGTTACTGCACTCTTAATCACAGCCTGGATTGAGAGGCGAGTGAGTGACTTTCCATGAGAGTAATAGCGATCATTCACTTCAGATCCCACCACAATATTCTTGTTGATGTTGGACCCAGTCTGGTCTGTGTAAAGCTGCACAGTCCTCCACCATTCTGCAACAGAGGGGGTTTTGCTGCTCCTGACGCTTCTATTGTTGTCTGAGCGAGCAAGCAAGAAAGCCTTTATGATCCTCTTGTCATTGAAAGTCTAGTTGCCATACCGGATTGTGTGAATGGTGATATTTTCTGTGAGGCTTGAGCACAGGACCGTTGTGGTATCTCATGTGGAAAAATTCTGAGGAGCCTTCATATCTCTCTGAGCTCCCAAATTCATTTCCCATGGATACATCTGCAGCTTTTTTTGTGTTGAAGTTGGAAGGCCATGGCCTCCAGGCTTCAACAGCTGTAAAAGCCAGACTACAGAAGAAAAATATAGAACCCACATGGAATGAAGCAGCAGAAACCCCAACTCTCTCCATTTATAAAAAAAATACAATAACTATTCCATAACTATTCCAAAGCCTCTAAACAAGTCCCTGATCTAGATCCTCTCAAACAAGATCATATTTATTTACTCCCATTCTCTCATCAAGTCTCTGTGTTTTTTTTTTTGAACAATGAGGATCATCAACTTCAGTCTGAACTACACAGCCTATTTAACTGATTTGTTTGCAGCATCTTTAACACCAGATGGAGATTCAAACTCGTAATCAGTCTGGTACGAGTTGGTAACTCATCTTTACAAACAGCTAGCTAATCCCACTTTTCAAGCTCAAAATCGTTCTCAGGCTGAATTATGTCATCTGTACAGATTCGATCCAAGAAACCTAAGCTTGATAGTTTTGCAAAGTTTACAGCTTTCTCCTTATACTCTTCCACACCTTTGACAGTCATCTCTGTTTTCACAAAATTTTGTGACAGTAATCAATTTTAATCTTCTAGGTACAGCTTACACAGAAGTTGGAAAGAAAAAGGACTAAGTTAAAAAAATAAATTCATTAGCACATTCAACCTCTTCGTGCGAGTGATCATAACTTTCTCCTTTAAGTACCCAACCAAAATAGTGGGTAACTGTTCCAAACAACTCATATTGTGGTGTAAGAAGATTTTAATGAGTAAAGTCGACATGAAGGACAATGGAGGTTGGCAAGTTATTGATGAAGTTTTCCTTGTACAAGGGATTCACACCTTGAAGACTCCGAAGAGATTTCAGAGTGTGGAAGGGAGCATTCATCCAAGGTTATATTACTTCAGATTCACAAATAGTCAACATGATGATGAAGGCCCTAGCAAAGGGGGGGTTTGAGATGCTGTGATAGTAGTTTGGTGGAGAACACTTTCCTTACAAAGGAGA
The DNA here is from genome assembly GCA_034641835.2 of Pinus albicaulis. NCBI lineage: Eukaryota > Viridiplantae > Streptophyta > Pinopsida > Pinales > Pinaceae > Pinus > Pinus albicaulis. Next base: position 5,388 of record JAXQQM020063202.1, on the reverse strand, counting down.
GTTATTTCTTAACTATGATTGCTCAGTCGTTTCTCTTCCTCCAGCAGAGATGCCACACTTCAGTAGAGATAGTAGGTTATTGCAAATCCTAGCCTTGGGGTCTGTGCATAGCATAAGAAGTGCCTTCTGATTGTGGACTTCAGCAGAGTTAATGATGCACAGCAACAGATTATATGGGCAATGAGAAGGGGTGCATGCATACATGTGCCAGACTTAGAGTAGATATAATTTTAGTTGCTCTTATAAAATCAGAAGTGATGCCTTCTTCAGTGTTAGATTAGATTCTATTCTAGGAGTAAGTTAACTATTGTTTCAGATTTGGAAGTTTAAGTTTAGACCTTGCTTCCATTATTTTCAGAAGTTGACTTCACAAACTTAGCAGTTTGCTTTTTCAGAACAAGATGGGCTATTCTGTATTTTCTCCTACCCTTTTTCATCTATAAAGAAAGGAAGGGTGTGAGAGATCAAACAATTCCAGTTTTGAGTGAGCTATTGTAATGTTTTCTTTTTTTAGTTAATAAGAAAACAGAGGTGTGTTTTTTAGTGCTACAGATTTATTTTTGATGTTCGTATCGTCAAGTAACAAGTGTTGGTAGATTTGGTGTATAAACCAACAGTTTTGTACGTTTCTAGTTTACTGCTTTATAGAGTTTTAGGTTGTCGTCCTTGTCTTTAGAAAGGATACACATATGCCAAGGGACCATAGGCAGACCCCTTTCACCTCGATATTTGGCTCATAAAAAGGACCTCAAGATTTTCTCCAATTTGCCAAACTGGGTACATTATGGAGCCATATCTATTGAGAAATTTCTCCAATTTGCCAAACTGGGAACACTTATGGAGCCATATCTATTATTATTGACCTGTTTCACAGTCTCTGGAGACTTTAAGTTTGTTTGAACAACAAAATCTATTTGATTATTTAGTGTGAATTTCAACAACAAAAACTAGTCGAACTTTGAGGGCATCCAAATCCAAACCTGATTGTCAGTGAAGGCCCCTCGGTGCTGAGGAGGATCATTGTGATCGAGTAAGCTTGCAGTAGTGCCCCCTAGGACAACTTTATATCCCACTGGATTTCCAATCTTTGTCTTCTTTGATGGATTGATCACATGAAACGTAGATGGCTGATAGAGGCTCAACTTAATTTGGGCATCCTTCTCTGTTTTTGCTATGTGTCTCCCTGCTTTCCAAAAACTTTTTCTTGGAGTGATAATCCACAAAAAAGCTAAAGAGGAAGAAAAGATCTACATGATAAGTGATAATCCACATTGATTCACAGGCAATAGAGGAATCTCTATTCATCTGAACATCAATCTAAGTAGCCGTAATGTACATACCCACAACGACCATCAACAATCTCATGCACACAAACATCACTTTCTATTCACCATTAGCAATCTCCTGCACATAAACATCACTTTCTATTCACCTCACCAGAGTGGATTAGATGCAAGCTCTAAGAGTTCATGGGCAATAACACTGATCATGCCATCCACACCAATGTTACTATTAGGGGACTTGAAGGGTTGCATACCAGTCATGTATGAAGGGATTGAGAAAGAGTATGCACAGACATCTGGGCATTGTGTTCCAGAGTTCCCTACCCAAGCATAGGGAAGGGTATACCCTACAGTGGAAGGGAAGGTAAAATAATGAAACCAACAAACTGCCCTACAGAAATCCTGGACTAGTACATCAGTAGAAGTGAGCAAGAGATAGAGACCAGTCTTGGGATCAATGGGCAAGGGATGGCGAAGGGTTGTTACTGCACTCTTAATCACAGCCTAGATTGAGAGGTGAGTGAGTGACTTTCCATAAGAGTAATAGCGATCATTCACTTCAGATCCCACCACAATATTCTTGCTGATGTTGGACCCAGTCTGGTCTGTGTAAAGTTGCATAGTCCTCCACCATTCTGCAACAGAGGGGGTTTTGCTGCTCCTGACGCTTCTATTGTTGTCTGAGAGGGCAAGCAAGAGGAGTGTTGTCCCCGCATGGTGGCCTGAGAATCCCACATCTGCCGCATTTGTGGTAATAAGGGACAATCGTAGGGGGTAGTAAGTGCTGCAGCGGGGGTTGAGAAGGCAAGGGGGTGAGAGGTCCAAATGCTGGAGGAGCTGGGACACCAGGCTGTGGGTAAGGATAAGGGTTAGGATGGGTAGCAGTGAGGTAAGTAGGAGTAGGGGAAAAATGGGAAGGAATGTCGTATCTTGGATACATGCTACCTGGAGGGGGAAAGGTGCTAGAGGTGTTGGCCCCTCCTGGAAGGAAACCATAGCCCATAGTAGGTTGGGAAAAGGTATGGGAAATAGCTCCAATGATACAGTCGGCAGAGTGCGATGCCCCAGGGGAATTAGTGCCGCCGGGCTTGGGGAGGTCAGGAAGGACGGTATAAACATAACCAGATTGAGCATAAATAAGGTCATATCTCAAGGCTATTTGGAGGGCGGCTTCTTCTGTTTGAGGGAAATGGGAGGCAACATCTTTTCCAATGGGAGGTAAGAGAGAGCGAAGGAACCAGTCCATATAAACCTGATCTTCAAAGGGAGGAGCGTGACATAGGCTTCTTCTTCGCCGCCATTCTTGGACATGGGCAGAAATGCGGGTCAAAGAGGATTAACAGAAAGAAGTTAAAAGCTCGGTACCAGTGTCATATCGGAGAGGGAGTTTGAAGTAAGATAAAAAGGCTTGGGCAATGGTCGGATAAGTGGTATGGGAGGAGGTGGCCTGTTCAACATACCATTTACAAGCTTCGCCGGTAAGCGTGAGTTGGAACAATAGAAGATGGATGGAGTCATCGGTGATGGAATTGGAGGAACACCACATGTGGAAAGATCGGATACGGTTAGAGGGATCTTCACTAGCAAGGCCTTCGAACTTGGGAATGTCAGAGGGGAGCTTGGTTGGCATAGTAGGCCAACTAACATCGTGGCGAATAGGATCATTAATTAGCTGATTGAAATCGGGGAGACTGAGGCTGACCATATAAGGGAGCAATGGGGCAGTCGAGGTAGGTCCCGTAGTGGTTCCACTGGAAATGGACACAGCGGTAGAACTGGGGTTAGGGCTAGGTCCTGAACTAGACATGGTGAAAGGAAAAGAGGGAAAACCAAAAGTAGGGGGAGAACCCGAACAATCAGAGGAAGAGTCGGAGTGCGGAATCGGGGGAGGACTTTCTCGATGACGATGGGAAGGAGGAATTCGACCAAGCGGAAATTGAGGGTGAAGTCCAAGAAGTCTCCGGGAGAGGCGCCTTGGGGGCGTAATGATGACGGGAAGAAGAAAAACCGACAAGGGCAGGGAGGGACAAAATCAAGTGAGGTCAATGGAAGAGAGGTGTAGTGACAATTGATGGTAAAGTCTTTGTCAAGCGGTGTTAACCAGGCACTTCTTTACTTAGGGTCAGTGTGTGGCATGCATTAATTTTAATTTTTTAAACCCAGACGTTTTGAGAGTAAAAGAAAAAGTGTGCTGCCTAACTGAAAATAAATCTGCAGTAAATAAGATGGAAAGAACAGAAAATTAACATCTAACAATGCATCAATCTTACCCAAGAAGGCTGGGCTCTCAAAAATAGTCTATAATAGGGGAAAAAACTAAGCCATGCACGCGAAAAGGAGGCCAATAGATCTAATGTCGGGAGGGACTGGGATCTAAAGGAGAAATTTGCTGAAAAGTGGTGCAGAGAACAACAAATAGGCAGAGGCAAGGTTGCTGCTAAAAAGGAGGAGATCAGCTAAAAATAGAAGGGTCAAGGCAATGGCATTAGAAATGAACCCAAACAAAATGATATGAGGTGTTTTGAGAGGGAGAAGAGCTGATCTAAAGGGATCTGAAAAGGAGGTATCAAATCTGAGAAAAATAAGGCTGAAACTCTAAAAATTCAGACTTCTGAAACAACAAAGACTCTCCCACAAAAAGTGGAGGGTACTAGAGCCCTAAGGGGAAAGATTCCCGCTTATTTGAGTGAAGTAGATCAGAAATAGGTCTAAACGGGTAGAGACAAAGGCTAGAAAACCCTGACAAAAGCTTCAGACAAACCCAGAAAAAGTGCTAGAAAATTTGCAGAAAAAGTGCAGGTTGCAAGTTCTGACCTGTTTTCAGTCTAGGTCGTAGGTTTGGGGCAGAAAAGTGCGTCCTCAAGCTCAAGTCATACTTTTTGGGCCGATAAGTGCAACCTGCAGATCCGGCTCTTTCGGCGGCAGATTTCAGAAAAAATTGTCGTCTCAACTGCGGCTGATGTCTGTCACCTGCGCAATAAGGCCAGAAACACACGGAAGTTAAAATTTTGACTATTTTAGGGTTTTAGAGGTGAAAAGAACCATAAAAAATAGGAAAAATAGGAAACTGAAGAGAAACCCTAGGGTCTGAAACAGCTGGATATGAAGGAATAGATAAAACGACAACGGTCGTAAAATAAAACTCGTGTGGAGTCTCCAATTGTTAGTATGAATCTTTCGTTGTAAAAGATCACTTTAGCTACGCATAACAAATAGCCCTAACATTGATTATGGCTGCAAAATATCTTTAAGTTTGCTGCACAAATTCAGATCTAAGCACAAAAGATATTAAGCAGATAAGATATAACATAGCTCCATGAATCCAGCAGATAAGACAAGAACAATGTATTTAAAAGAATTTTATATTATATTAAAGAATGGGGCACCTGAGAGGAAAACAAGAAAGGTGTTTTCCGGTTCTCCTCAGTGGGATGGGTTCTTGAAAGTCCTCAGTGTTTCAGATCTAACATTCCTCTCTCTTATTGGTGTAGAAAAACAAACATAGAACTCAGTGGGAGCTCACAAAGCAAAAATGGAAAAATGGTGACCAAGAGTAGATCCAGAGTGATCTAATGCAATGGAGGTGATTAATGAATGGGAAAAACCCTTCTATTTATAACAAAATATTGGGGCCGTCTAGAACTCGGTGCATGAATAAAATATTATTAATCGAATTCTAGAAGCACCCTTTAGGAATATTTTATTATATTTGTTGGAGGGAAAAGGGTTCTTGACTTAGGTCAATTCCTTTATTTATAAATAATAAATAAATAAATGGTTTATTTATCATCTTAGGGAAGTGATGGGAATATAATTAAATAAATAATGGTTTATTTAATTATTTATGAATGATTTAGTCAAATTTAACTAAGAATATTATTTAAATAATGATTTAAATAACTTATTCTTAGGAAATAATTAAATAAATAAGGATTTATTTAATTAAGTTCCTTGTTTTGGGTTAAATATGACCAGGAAATATAAACAAATAAGTTATTTTATATGGTGAAAGAAATTTTACTTAGGGTAAAATTGGTCTTACATGGTGTGCTTAGGTTCATCTAATAATAATAGGTTAGATGACCAAAAATTGGTGTAACAGAGA
>JAXQQM020067764.1:0-72790 GCA_034641835.2 Pinus albicaulis | reverse complement strand
AACTTGTCAGATGCATATGGGTTTACAAAACAAAGTTTGGACTAGATGGAAAAGTGGATAGACATAAAGCTCATCTTGTTGCTAAAGGTTTTTCACAAGTTGATGGCATTGACTATACTAAAACCTTCTCCCCTGTTGCCAAAATGAATTCTATCCAACTTGTTCTTTCCCTTGCTGCCTCCTTTAAATGGGAAGTCCATTAGATGGATGTTAAATCTACCTTCTTACATGGAGATTTGCATGAATAAATATACATGGAACAACCCCCTGGCTTTATCCAAAAATACTCCAGCCTTGTTTGTTGCCTTAGGAAGTCTCTCTATGGTCTCAAACAAGCTCCTCGGGCTTGGTATGCCAAAATGGATATATTTCTCTTAGATAATGGATTTTCTAGGTGTCATTTTGACAACACTATCTACACCAAGAAAGTGGGTAAGTCCTTCACCATCCTTGTTATTTATGTTGATGATACTATCCTTACTGGTAGTGATCCCAACCATATAAAACATGTGAAGTCTGGCCTAAAAATGAAGTTTCAAGAGATATACTTAGGACACTTACATTATTTCCTTGGTCTTCAAGTCTTGCAATCGAAAGAAGGTATTACCCTCTCTCAGTCCAAGTATGCATGTGATCTTCTACACCACTTTAACATGGAAGAATGTAAGCCAACCCCTTATCCATTTCAATCTGGATTCAAGCTTTCAGTCACTTGTACTACCCTTGAAGTTGATGCTACCTTATACCGTCAACTTGTTGGTAAACTTCTGTATCTAACCCATGCCCATCCTTACCTTTTCTTTGTCATTATTCTTTATGCTCGGTTTATGCACCAACCTCATGAAAGTCACTGGAAAGCAGCTAAAAGAATACATCGATATATTCGAGGTACAGTTCAGTTTGGGATTCATTACAGTGCAGGAGCATCTCCATTGTTGATCGATTTCATTGATTTTGATTGGGCTAATGACCCTGATGATCGAAAGTCTACAAGAGGATATGTATTCACTATTGGTTCAGGACCTATTACTTGGTCTTGTAAGAAATAAAGTGCAATCTCTCTTTCTTTGAAAGAAGCAGAGTATCGTGGTGTCATTGAAGCCATCAAGGAAGCCATGTGGCTTCGTCAGATCCTGTCTAAATTTGGTCTTCATCAGGAGCATCCAACTACACTTTGGTTTGATAATCAGAGTTTCATTTAGCTATGCAAAGGTCCAGTTCAAATTCACTGTATGAAACACATTGAGCTTCATATAAACTTCATCAGAAACCTCATTCATGATCGTGTTCTTGAAGTATAGTGTTTTTCAACAAATGATCAAGTTGCCGATATCTTTACAAAGGCTCTCACATAAGAAAATTTTACCAAACTTCGATCCATGCTTGGAGTGCAGGAAATTTATCATTAAGGGGGGAATAGGCTCTAATGCGTCCTTCCTTCTCCTATTGTGTCACCTTTGTAAATCCTACAATCCTATCCCAATTTGTTCTTAAAGGGGGATGCTAGGATATTCAACACATAGGAAATAGGCTCCTTTTGTGTCACTTTTGTAAATCCTTCAATCCTGTCCCAAGTTGTTCTTAAGGGGGGATGTTAAGATATTCTGACACATAGGAAATAGTTAGGTATAATTTTTTCTTGTGTAGAGTTAGGTAAAGTGTGTTTCTTTACTATGTACATTTGTAACTTATAATCTGATAGTCATGATTTGTAGTGATCCGATGGTTTACTTTATCCTCAGTATTAACGACAATTGATCCATGGCTTGGCACCCGATTGGTCCATGAGTTGTATTTAAGGAGCATGGAGGGTCATTTGTTCGGTAACCGTTTATGAGAGAAACATATGTAAACTTTCTTTTTATGTTCATAAATTTCCTGAAGTGGTCGAGTTGGCTCAAGCCATGGATTGTTTCCCTCTTCCGAGGGTTTTAACCAAGTGATATATTGGTGTACTAATTTGTCATTTTTTTGTGAGCGGTGACCTTTGGTTTTTTATCTAAGAAACTTACCCTGTAAATTCCTACAATTTTGCCTCTTAACCTTAGAGAAAGTCAAGTTTTCCATATTCTCTAATGTTTCTTAGCCCTGTAAATCCCTATGCTTGAAATTTCATGATTTCTTTTGCTTGTCTAATTTTCTAGTGATAACAGTTTCCCCCTAATGTGTGAGGTCTAGGAAGAACTGTATAGCTGAAATAAATTTTAGTTTCTGTTCTATATAACCCATGTTGATAGAGAGAGAGAGAGAGACCTGCATGCAACCTAAGGTTGGAGACCCCTTACTATAAGTAAAAGAGGGACCATGTTCTGTCGGAAACCTGCAAGAGATAGTATAATACAATAAATACAATATTTCTACGAGGTGGGCATGTCCCATGCTCGTGATGCTTTGGCTAGTTAAAATCCTATCTAATAGATAAAGGTTCTGTTTGTGTCACTTTTTTGGTAGTGATATACTGATTTGGTTGATGACGACGATTGCTGGCGTCCGCAGGGGAGTTTTTTCTTTCATGATAGGTTGAATGTAGTACCCATAAGTATAATATTGGTAGCTCATATTTTAGAATAGATGCTCATTATATGCATGGGTGTATGGCTGGGACCTTCCCTTGTAAGCATTCTTGAAATGGATGCTTATAATGGAACGGGTCTTCGAAGAATTTTGACAAAGTGCAATGGTTGTGGAGTACGATACTATATTGACATGAAATCTTGTGTTGTGGTCAAATGTCAGGAGGATCGATGACATCTATGGGAAATGATGATTCCCACAGTGCTATATGAGGATGCCCCTATTGAGATGATGAGCACCTTTCGGTACTGCTACACCATTTTTTGGTCATAACCTATTATCATTAGATGGACCAAGTACACCACAAGAAGCAAAGACCCACTTTACCCTAAGTAAAATTGGTTTCTCTACTATGTTAAATAACTTAATAAAACCATTGTTTATGGTCCAAACAGAAAACCCCAAAAGGAAATATTAAACAAAACCTATATTTGTTTGATTTTCCTCATGGAATATTTAATTAAACCATAATTTAATTATTATTCCTACTATGTTTAACCTGTAAAACAAAGAAATTAATTAGATAAACCTTTATTTATCTATTATTTTCTAGGAATAATTATTTAAATCTTTGGAATCAGTTTATTTATGTATTTATTTATTTATTTATTTTTATTTTTATTTATTTCTTTAATTAATTAATTTTATTTATTTATTTATTTATACTTTATTTTTTTATTTATTTTTATTAAAAAATTTTAACTTATTTATTTATGTTTATATTTATATTTATTTATTTAATTAATTAATTTTATTTATTTATTTTTTATACTTTATTTATTTATTTAAAATAATAATAATAATAATAATAAAATTTTTCTATTTTTATTAATTTGTATTTTATTTTTGTTTTTATTTATTTATTTATTTCATTTATGATTTATTATTTATTATTTATTTATTTATATTTATTTATATTTATATTTATATTTTATTTTATTTTGTATTTTTATTTATTTATTTATTGTTCTCTATATTTGGTTTGACTCTTTGTTTGACTATTGAATTGATACTTTGTTAAATTACATGGATAAGAATTAAATATATTTATTAATTATTAATAATAATTGATTATTATATAAAAAAATTTACATATATGCACCAAGATTGGTTAAATTATTTACCATTATATTATTGAATTGGTCAATTAGATGTTTAAATATATTAAAGGTTGTAAAAATTTATTAAAATAATAATAATAAATAAAGAAATAGAAATTAATTAATCAATTAAATAAATAAATAATGGAATATTTACTTTTTCTTAGTCAAACTAGCCGTTATCCTAATGGCTAGTTGAGCCATTTCTACATCTATTTATACTTAATGTCTGGATCTGATCTCTCATAGTCCCGATGATGAACCACACTGGTTGGTTCGAAACGCGTCGACCACGTTCTTTTACATGTGATTTTTACCGAAAGAATTTCTACTACTTTATTTAAATCTTATTTAGATATTATCTCGTTAAATATGACCAAATCACCCACAAATAATTAAATAAATCATTATTTATTCGATTATCTTCCAACCACTTCCTTAAAAAGATAAATAAATCATTTATTTATTTATTTTTGACTAATCAAGGGATTTGACCCAAGTCAAAGACCCTTTCCCTCCAACAAATATAATAAAATATTCCATAAAAGGTGGATCTAGATTCGGTTAACATTATTTTAATCATGCACCAAGATCTAGAATGACCCAATATTTTGTTATAAATAGGAGGGTTTTTCCTACCATTCTTCACCTTTTGTTGCCTATTAGATCACTCTCGATCTATACACTTGGTCCCATTTTTCTACCATTTGCTGTGTGAGCTCCCTTTGAGTTCCATTCTTTGTGTGGGTTTTCTACACCAACAAGAGAGAGAAATCTTAGATCTGAAGTGCTGAGGACTTCCAAGAACCCATCCCACCGAGGAGAATTGGATACGCCTTCTTGTTTTCCTCCCAGGTGCCCAATTAATATAAAAATTCTTTCAAAAATTGTTCTTGTCTTGTCTATTGGTATATGGAGCAAACCCTTGTTTTTTCTGCTTAATGTCTTTCTATGCATAGATCTGGTTTTTGCAGCTCTTTTATGTTCAACTAACCGCAGATCTGAAGATATTGGCAACCACTTTTGTTGTTAGGGCTATTATTTATGCGTAGCTAAAGTGGTCCTTTTTCGTACACTTCGACAAAGGATTCATACTAACAAATGGCGACTCCACATGGGTTTTAAATTACGACCGCTGTCGTTTTTCATATTCCTGCATATCCAGCTACTTCAAACCCTAGGGTTTCTTTTCAGCTGTTTATTTTTCCTATTTTTATGTTGTTTTTCTCACATAAAACCCTAAAACATCAAAATTTCTAACTTCCGTGTGTTTCTGGCCCTATTGCGTAGGTAAGCGACACCAGTCGCAACTGAGACGACAACTTTTCTGAAAATCTGCCGCCGAGACAACCGAAACGGGGGGTCGCACTTTTTGGCCCATAACCTGCGACCTGGACCTCCAGCTCGCACTTTTCTGCCCCTTTTCTGCGACCTGCACTGAAAACAGGTCAGAACCTGCGACCTGCCAATTTTTCAGTGATTTTTCTGCAATTTTTCTGGGTTTTGCTGCAGCTTCTGTCAGGGTCTTCCAGCCTCTGTCTCAGCCCGCTTTGACCAAGTTCTGATCTGTTTTTACTCATATAAGTGGGAACCTAGCCCCCTAGGGCTTTAGTACCCTCCACTTTTTGTGGAAGAGTTTTAGTTGTTTCAGCCGTCTGTTTTTCAGAGCTTCAGCCTCCTTTTTTCCAGATCTGTTACCTCCCTTTCAGATCCTTTGAAATCAGCCTTTCTTCCTTTCAAATCACCTCCTGTCGTTTTGTTTGGACCTCCTTTGAAGGTCTCCACCTTGCCCCCTTCGGTTTTTGCTGATTTCCCTCCTTTTTCCAGCCACCTTGCCTCTGTCTCTTGGCTGTGATCTACACCTCTTTTCGGCAGCTTTATCCTTTAGATCCCTGTCCCTTTTGACCTTAGATCTATTGGCCTCTTTTCCGTGTGTTTTGCCTAGATTTTTCCCTTTCTTTTCAGATTAGTTTTGAGAGACCCACCTTCTTGGGTTAGATAGATGCACAAGTAGCTGTTATTTTTCTGTTATTTCAGCATTATATACTGTTCTCTGTAGGTTTATTTTCAGCTACGCAACACACTTTTTTCTTTCTCTCAAAACGGAAAGGGTTTAAAAATTAAAATTAACGCACGCCACACACTGACCCTAAGCGAAGAAGCGCCTGGTTAACACCGCCTGGAAAAGACTCTAAAATCAATTGTCACTGCACCTTTTCTGCCCTTGGCCTTAATTGATTCTGTCCCTTTCTGCCCCTCTCGGTTTCCTTCTTCCTGTTATCATTGCGCCCCCAAGGCGCCTTTCCCGAAGACTTCTTGGCCTTCACCCTCAGTTTCCGGTCGATCGACCTACTCCGACCCGCCGTCGTCGAGCCAGTCCTCCTCCGAGTCCACACTCCGACTCCTCTCCTGATTCATCGGGTTCCCCTTCTCCTCCTGGTTCTCCCCCTACCACCATGTCTGGTCCAGGGCCTTAACGTTAGCGTGCCCAGGCCCTAATGCCGAAGTCACTACCAGTTAACTCGCGATGTGAACTACCTCGGCCATACCTCGCCGCATACTGCGGTGCCTCAAATCTCCCGAGCCTCAATCGCCTGATTAATGACCCTATCCGCCACGATGTTGGTTGGCCTGCTATGCCAACCAAGCTCCCCTCCGACATCCCTAAGTTCGAAGGCCTTGCTAGAGAAGATCCAACCAATCATGTCCGATCTTTCCACATGTGGTGTTCCTCCAATTCCATTACCGATGACTCCATCTGTCTTCGTTTGTTCCAACGCACGCTTACCGACGAAGCTTCTAAATGGTATGTTGACCAAGCCACCTCTTCCCATACCACCTTTGCGACCCTTGCCCAAGCCTTTTTATCTTATTTCCAGCTCCCTCTCCGATACGATACTGGCACGGAGCTCTTGACTTCATTCAAGCAAACCTCTTCGACCTGCCTTTCTGCCCATGTTCAGGAATGGCGATGAAGATGGAGCTTATGTCGAGCTACCCCCTTCGAAGATCGGGTTTACATGGACTGGTTCCTTCGCACCCTCTTAGCTCCTATCGGCAAATATGTCACCTCTCACTTTCCTCAAACTGAAGAAGCTGCCCTCCAAATAGCCTTGAAATATGACCTGATCTACGCTCAATCTGGTTATGTTTATACCGTTCTTCTGGACCTCCCCAGGCCCAGCAGCGCTAACGTCCCGGGGGCATCTCATTCCGCTGACGGTATCATTGGAGCCCTTTCCCATCCTTACGCTTAACCTCCTATGGGCTATGGTCTCCCTCAGGGAGGGGCCAACACCTCTAGCACTCTTCCCCCTCCCGGTAGCATGTATCCAGGATACGACATGCCTCCTCCTTTTGCCCAACCTCTTGCTTACCTCAATGTTGCCCAACCCCACCATTACCCTTATCCACAGCCTAGTGCGCCAGCTCCTCCAGCATATGCGCTTCCATCTCCCTTGCCTCCTCAAAACCCGCAACAGCACTTACATCCCCCTCCAGAGCAAGTATTTGCACAGCAGGGCGCGACTAATCCCCCTTCTTCTCAAAGAAGGTGGAGAGGCAATCAAAACCAATCTACCCCTGGTACCCGTGGACCCAATCCTGGTGTGGACCCTAACACTGCCAACCAGCAACAGGGCACTCAGCCCAAGCCTGACAGGCCGCTTCGCACAAATAAGCCTTGTTCGTGTTGCAGTGTTTATGGTCATTACACCCACGATTGTCCCCTCTTACCCTAGATGCGGCAGATGTGGGAGTCTCAAGCCACATTGCGTGGACAACACGCCTCCCCTCATGCTCCTCCTAATGTGGCCACTACCCAACCAGCTGTGTTTACTGATCCTTTCCCTCAGCAAGGATTCGTGGCTACCCAACCGCCTGACAGCCAGGTCGCCACTCCCTCTTCCCTTTCTGGTTCCTCTGATTACCAGATCCTTATGATGCACTCCGATCCTTCCCCGACCGTCGACCTTCACCTTCAAAATCGGTCTCGCCAGTACCCCAAGCCTCCTGCTCAGTCTGCCCCTGAGCCTCCTTCTTCAGGTTCTACAGAGCCTCTTTCGACATCCAGTGGCCCCTTACATATCCCTCAACCCAAAGTTGAGGTTCATACCAAGATTCCTAAGGGACCCCTACGTCGAAACGCTGCTTCTGGTCAAGCTGCTCATTCGTATAGTATAGTAGATGATTTGGCGAAATCTCCTGCTACCATTTCCACACTGGAACTTCTCCAATCGTGCCCTTCCCAAAAGAAGGCTCTACTATCTACCGTGGGCACTGTCGATCCTGCTGATGACCAAATGATTATTTTCGATGCCACTCAATCGGACCATCCCCCTCTTCCTGCTTCTGTCACCTTCCAAATCCCAGTCAAAATCTGGAACGCCAATGTTTCACGGTGTATAATTGATGAGGGGGCATCCACCCGTGTGATTTCTGCTTCGGTTTGGAAGCAACTCGGATCCCCTGAGTTGGCCCCTTCCACGATCACCCTTCGAGCGTGGGACGGCCACGCCTCCCAGCCCATTGGCCTTTTCCGTAATTGTCCTATCACCCTCGCCGGTAAGACTGTTTGCGTTGACGTCGAAGTCATAGACGCCCCGCTAGACTACAACATTCTATTGGGGCGAAGCTACACCTATGCTATGTCTGTTGTCCCATCCGCGGTTTTCCGTAAGATGTCTTTCCCCCATAATGGAAAGATAGTCACCATTGACCAGTTGACATATCATGAGCCAAAATCTCAGACCTCACCTGAGACGACCATCTCTTCTGTAGCCAACAAGAAAACCGTCGATTCCTTGACCAGTGTCTCCCCCGGCGTTTACAAAGATTCCTCCCTACTTGGAAATTTTCCTAATCTCCCCCCTCCTCCTATCACTGATCCCAGCTTATCGAATGTTTGCATGATGCAATCGTCTCAGGCTGCCCTTAAGCGGCCTGCTTCGGCTAGTCAGCAACCTCCCCCTCACCCTCCGCAACCTGCTCCTAGCCATTCATCTCACCTACCTCGATCCTCCCTCCTTTCCGCATCTCCTCCCATGACTGGTATCCCCGAACCCCTTTTATCCTCCGGATCGCCTCTGTGCCTTAACCATCTCTGAGCCGGCCCTCCCCGGTCATTTCCCGCCGGGTAGATCCCTCGTGGCTCCCTCTCCCGAGCATATTCCTCAAAACGCTTGCGCCACCCTCTCTCCCTAATCCGATTTTGGGCATACCAAACTGTACCTTGATTCTCCCAACCCTACCCCTCCCCGGTCACCATGGTCACCCCAAACCCTACATGGCTTTGACACTGGTCCAACAGGTCCCCCTCGCTTCCTCCGTTGCCACTGTGCCCCCAGCACCTCCACAGGACCCTTCTCCTGTCGTGACGGCTCCCGGGAAGAAAGGAACATCCCGTAAAGGGGCACCCAAAGACAAGACCACCACGACCGACCCGGCCCCTCCTCCGCCCGCAAAACCCTATGCCTTGTGTGATGTCACCAGTCATGCCACCCATGCTTGTCCCGAGTTGCCCCGTATTCAGCCCATGGTTAAAGTCGCGTTCCCCGAGTCTATAGTCCCTGAAGCCTCCATTCTTTCTTCGTCCATAACCAAGAACCCCAAGAGTCTCTGCACCAACAAACCCTATGCTTTGTGCGGCGTTCATGGCCATTACTCCCACCATTGTCCTCACCTGACGCATTACCGCGCCTCTTTAGAGGTGGTCCGAGAGTATGAGGTTGAAAAAAATCAATCTGCCTCTCCCATCCTCGCGCAGTATGCTTCAGGTCAGCCTGAGGATCCCCCCACTCCCATCAACATTCCCCCCCTGATGTCCAGATTACAGAGTCTACTGTAACCATTCTTTACCTATCCTCCTCTGTGAGACACTTGGAGCCTAGCCCCCCTGCATCCTCCCCTGTTGTGTCCCCTGACCACCCCTTTTCTACCCATACATGAGATCACTCCACCCATGTCTCTGTTGACCTCCGCAGCCCGAGTCCTCACCATACTTCCGATAGCCCTCATATACCACCCTTTAGTTTGTATATGAGTTGTAGTCATCCTGCTTCTTGCACTCCCTCCTGCAGTTTCCGCCCGATGTCTTCTGTGCACTCACGCTGCCGTCATTGCCTCTCCTCCCCTCATTTGTTGTCTTGTAACACCATTCCGCAGGACCCCCCGTCCACACCCTTTATCGGTTACGCCGATGGTGCAAGTCGTTACTCCCGGAATCTAGCCTCGGCAGGTTGGGCCATTTTCACCCCCTTGCATGCCCTTGTTCTCTCCAATGGGATCTGCATTGGTTCTGCCACCAACAATCAGGCCGAATATGATGCAGCGCGTGGTCTCTTAGCCGATGCCCTCTTCCATCACATCCTCCATCTGCACGTTCGTTTGGATTCCGTACTTCTTGTCATGCAATTAAATGGTGTTTATCGTGTGCATAACCCTGTGCTATTTAGACGCTATTTACGAGTGAAACTCTTGATACGTGCATTTGACACCATCACTTTCAACCATGTACCTCGAGAACAGAATCACTATGTAGATAGTATTGCAAACCATGTTCTAGATTGGCATTTATCACACGCATTTCATACAAGAAAATAACACTCATAATCATTAAAAACGATGCATATCCATAATATGTGTCGCAAAAACATGTGTTTAGAGTCCATCTACTCTGATACATATGACATGCCCATAGCATGTTACAAAAAACTCAAAACTGGGGGCACCACCTGCCCCTACATACACACTAGGGGGCACCACATGCCCCCACCTAATCACTATCTGGCGGATCCCAAGCCAATGGCTCTGCCCCTGCAGCTTGTAGATCACGCATCCCCTGACCGGCCATCGCCATGCGCTGCATGACACCTCGCCATTCCGAGGGTAGACCAATACATGGCTCTATGTACTAGTCATCTAAGTCCTGCCACCCGCGCTCTGATACTCCAGTCAGCAACCTTTCGCATCTACGGCGGATGTCCTCCAGAAGGGCGGCCGCATCCTCATTATGCGCTGCTCTTGACCCACTCGGACCTGCAGCTCCAGATGCTGCCGGTCGTCCCATATATCCGGCCGGTTTTACCGGAGCTATATCTGCATACCAAAAGTACATGAATCAGTACCCTATCTACTATTCAAAAACTTTAACATGCCCATACAAGAATAGCAATCTGTCACTTACCATCGGGTCCCCATACTCGACCAGGCGGAAGTGGCAGGTCCGGATCTCCACAATAACTCATCCCACTATAGGGATAGTCGTCTATGTATAACGGCATCTGATCCCAATGGGCACAAAACTCAGGTCGAAACACTTGCCCGACCGCCCCTCCTCCTCCTCTGCACAGTAGCCGCCCCCACCGGTGCATCCTGGGCTCTCTTGGGCCCCCATCTGGAAGCTGTATACGAGGCCGCAAGGTCGGGATCTTCTCAAAGAAGAAGGCACACAATAAAGTCCCATACGAGCAATCGTGGTTCACTTTCCGCTTGCAGAGCGACAACTGTCGTTTTAACGACACCAGCATCATTTGGGCCCACCCATAGTAGGTCCCACTCAACACACTCTCTACAAGCATCATCTGCCCCCCGGTGATGTGATGGAACGTCTGGTTGCCCAGGATACGCAGCACAGCTGTGGCCACTGCACGGGTTTCTAGCCTCTCTAGATCCCCGATCGGTATCCGAGTCCCCTTGACTTGGAGACCCGGTCGACAATGTCGTTCCACAAACTCCATGATATGTCGCCCCCGCGGTAATACTGGCTGTGTGTTTCCCACCATCCCCAGTGGTGGGAGACCCGTCAGGAAATATACATCTTAGACTTTCAGTTTGATCCTGTGCCCCTGCACTACAAAGACCTCATGCTCTGGATCCCAATAACTGATAATCCGGGCCAACAAGGGCTCTCCTGCTCTCATCAACGGGTTCTCCAAAAACTTTAGAACCCCAAACCTGGCCAACACACGATGGACACCCTGATCCGCTTGGATCTCTGCCCATAATGTACCCAGGTCTCTCTCTCTCCAGTTAACCCGTAAATCTACCATACCTGCACAAAAACATCATCTTTGTCAGCATACAGATCGGGAATACCATAACCAAACACAAAAACCCAACTCCCAGCCATAAAACAGCACCAAAACCCCCTCATCTCCTAGGTCACAGTTTTCTGCCCAGTTCAGGACCAGGTCATAGTTTTTGCCCTAAAACCTGCGTCCCAGGTCGCACTTTTTGGCCCAAAAAGTGCGACCCGGCCGTAGAGATGAAGGAGGGTCTGTTTCTGGGATTTTGGGCCCTAAACTGAACTTTCAATCCATCAAAATGAAAGAGTAAGGTTAGGCCTCTTACCTGCAACTGACGGATATCGATTCCAACAGTCGGTTTGTCCGCTACGCACGCCGCAAGATTTAGGGCCTTCTCTCCTCTCTACATTCACCACAACAACAATAGCAAATGAGTGAATTTGGAGGGAAAACTGCCTTATTAAAAGAGAACTCATGTTTCTTCTTTCGACCGCTGCGACCACACCGTAGCCCCGTTTGACAAACCGTCTGCACCGTTGGAAAGCTCTCACCGAGCCCTCAAATGGGTATCTATTAGTTTTTTATGATTTGATACTTCACCAGGACACATTTTTTCCAAGAAGGGTCACTTCACCTCTCATTAAAATCGAATTTCCTCACTTGCGACACTTGTACTCGGGGCACCACTTTGCCTCCTTACTTGTCTTTGTTCATGTCGATTTTCATCATAAGTTCCCATCTTGTACTCATGTTTTTCTGGTTCCCCATTGGGCCTTTACTGTGTGGCAGCACCATCGAGTCACCCTTGTTTAGAGCATCCAAGTTGAGCCATCATCGCCTTCATGGAGTCTATCCTGAGTCCCTTTGTACCCCACTATAGCCCTCCATCCTTCATTGCTTGGTCTCTCTCTTGTGTCGCACATTATGACCTTCAGTCCCACTGTCCCCTATCCCTTATGATATTGTGTCAGTCGCTGCCATGTCATTCATGCCCTTTATGCTCTAACAAGGGAAGTCGTCCATTCGCCACTCAATCCTTTCCATTTCACTATCATCATTAGTGTCAGTCTGTCCGTCGCTCTACTATTTTCTCTCGTGCCTTCGTTGAGGGTCTCTCATTGCCTCACCTATGGTGGACCTCCTTCTGTCGACATCATCTCATTCTTTCCAGAAGCCAGGTCTAGAGGGTGGTGTACCTTGGTTCCAGCTTCCACTCTTGTTCGGTGCCTCGGATCAGGCAAAGGGATCTCTCATTTCCCTTTGACTTGATTGTTTCTCCACTCCAGCTCCTTTCAGCATGACCGAGATCCGTATACTTGATGGTTCAATGATCCAGCTGCAGCTCTTGATGATTCTCGGGTGTGTGTGAGATGTCCCAACCCTCATGAGGGGGTGGCCCTGCAGGTAGCCCCCCACATGCCCGAATGACCTCCTCCTTGCAGCCTTCGATGCAGCTCCAGATATTTGATGATGTTGGCCTTAGCCACTTGCAGCGCCTCTTTGATTTGCATGTATCAGTCAGATTTTGTGAGCCCTTCCCCATTTACAAGGGGCATTTGGGTTGTATTTGTATCTCATGTACTCAGATATTATTGTATCAGTCCTGGCTGTTATCCCAGGCACAGCATGTATGTGGGATTCCTCATTGTATTTTTATCTGGCTCATGATTATGCCGGCTATACTTTATGGTTCGGTCCCTTGTTTACCGGACACACTATTATTTTGTACTTTGTCTCAGCGGGCATAGGTATGCCTCCCCCGCCGCCTTCAGCACAGGTACCCTCTCATAAAAAGAGACTTGTTGCACCTGCGAGTCTCGTCTCCTTAGGGTCTAGTTCTTCAACACACTATCTACCTTGCATTTCTCTCTTTGACATCCCTTTTGTTGTCTAGTGATTGTGTTCTTACAACGTACTTCGGTCATACGATTTGCTCCTGACACTCGCACGCTGGGGGGCAATCTGTTACACCATTTTTTGGTCATCTAACCTATTATCATTAGATGGACCTAAGTACACCATGTAAGACCAATTTTACCCTAAGTAAAATTGCCTTCACTATGTTAAATAACTTAATAAACCACATTTATTAGGTTGTTTATGGTCCAAACAAAAAACCCCAAAAGGAAATATTAAACAAACCTATATTTGTTTGATTTTCCTCATGGAATAATTAATTAAACCATAATTTAATTATTATTCCCAGTCATGTTTAACCCAAAAACAAAGAAATTAATTAGATAAACTTTATTTATCTTATTATTTTCTAGGAATAATTATTTAAATCTTATTTAGATAATATTCCTTGTTAAATATGACCAAATCACCCACAAATAATTAAATAAATCATTATTTATTTGATTATCTTCTAACCGCTTCCTTAAAAAGATAAATAAATCATTTATTTATTTATTTTTGACAAATTAAGGGATTTGACCCAATTCAAATACCTTTTCCCTCCAACAAATATAATAAAATATTCCATAAAAGGTGGATCTAGATTTGGTTAACATTATTTTAATCATGCACCAAGATCTAGAATGACCCAATATTTTGTTATAAATAGGAGGGTTTTTCCCATCATTATTCACCTTTTGTTGCCTATTAGATCACTCTGGATCTATACACTTGGTCACCATTTTCTACCATTTGCTGTGTGAGCTCCCTTTGAGTTCCATTCTTTGTGTGGGTTTTCTACACCAACAAGAGAGAGAAATCTTAGATCTGAAGTGCTAAGGACTTCCAAGAACCCATCCCACTGAGGAGAATTGGATACGCCTTCTTGTTTTCCTCCCAGGTGCCCGATTAATATAAAAATTCTTTCAAAAATTGTTCTTGTCTTTTCTATTGGTATATGGAGCAAACCCTTGTTTTTACTACTTAATGTCTTTCCATGCATAGATCTGGTGTTTTGCAGCTCTTTTCTTGTCTAACTAACCGCAGATCTGAAGATATTGGCAGCCACTTTTGTTGTTAGGGCTATTAGTTATGCGTAGCTAAAGTGGTCCTTTTTCGTACACTTCGACAAAGGATTCATACTAACAGTACTACTTCCTTTTTGGAGAATGTGAGTTGAAGTCGACAAAAAAGAAGCCTCAACTGAACAAGAGAGCTACTAATGCAAGGGACCAGGTTCTTGGATTTGATAGGTTTAACATAGGAATGATGGAGAAAAATGGTTGAAAACTCGATGGGATGGAGTTCCATAGCCAAAGATCGATATTTGAGAAGGCACCTTGGCGGCAATGGCACGATTTTTGATGAGGAAGGCCCCGGGGCTCCGTAGGATGCCGATGGGTGGGTATACGCTTGCTTATGAATGTCATGGTGGCTTTGTGTGAAAGGTGTAACGTCCGTCAAAGGGTGATTAGGGACCGCCGCCATGGGAGAAAAATCGGGATGAGGATGGATGGGTGAGGGATGTTCTCCTAAAAATCTTCTTACACCGATGGAGTGAATGGAAAATATCGCAACATGAGATATGTTGATGGAGGGATGGTAGGCCAAATGCGAGACACAGTGGTGCGTGTTTGGTCTGCTTGCAAAAATGGTAGTCCAAGAAGGAGGTTTTATTTTGATATGGTAAAACTTGACTTGATGCATGGTGGATGAATGATCATGAAGTGCTTCCCGAACTGAGGTGATATGGCCATGGCATCATATTTTTTGATGCATGGTCTACTTTGATTGATGGCTGCCATGGAGGGGGAGGCTCTACCGACCAACAAGGATGTTTATCATGTGCAAGGTGGGGAGATGATAAACATGGTTGGGTGTTTGGAACCTATAGTTGATTTCTTAGGGAAAAATGATATAAGAATATGAAAAGTTTCCTGGGACTCTATCATACCGAGGGTAGAATGATACCTGCTCTGGAACCTTCGGTGCATGGGGAAAAAGGTGGTTTGTTGTACTATATAATACCTACAACAAATACCCTAAGTTTCTTAAGGGTTTGAGGTGGTGGTACCTCTTTGATATCTTAGACCTTGAGGGGGTCCAATATAATCCCTTGTTGGGACACAATAAAACCTATAAGTCTTCATGTTGTGACATAGAAGATGCACTTGAGGGGATTCAACCACAGGTTGTATTGCCGACACCATTGGAATACGAGTTGCAGACCCTTGAGATGATCAGATGAATTCTTGGATCGTCCAAGTAGGCGAGGATGAGGTGTTCCAAGTCATGAAATATATAATTCATGGCCTGTTGGAAAGTGGCTCCAACATTTTTAAGACCGAATGGAATCACTTGGTACACGAATGTGCCCCATGGAGTGGTGAACGCAGTCTTGTACTAGTCTGTGTGGCGTATTTGGGTTTTATTATACCCAGAGAAACCATCCATGAAGGAGAGGACCTCATGTCCTGCGGAATCATCAATAACCTAGTCGATAAATGGGGTAGGGTAATTTTCCCTTGGACAGGGTTTGTTTAAATCACGAAAATTGGTACAAATGCGTATGGTGCCCTGTTTTTTCATGATGAGAAAAGGGTTGGAAACCCATGATGTGAAAGCGATGGGGTAGTTGAACCCGACTTTGTGAAGATTATCAATTTCTCATTTAATTGCTTCTGTTGTGGGTGGGTGCAGTTGACGTTGTTTCTAGTGTACTGGTCGTACGTCAGGCCAAGTGTCAATGTGTTGATCTACAATAGTGGGACTAAGTCCTGACATTTTCGAGTAGTCCCATGCAAATATATCTCGACACTCTTGTAATAAATGGGTGTAATAGGTTATCTATTTGTATAACATGTCTCCCCCCTCGCCCCGTGATATTTCTGCAACTTTCTCAGGGTTAAGATATTCACCTTGATGGTAGGGAAAAATTTTTACACGTTCCCCTCTTCGAACGCATTGGGCGTCAGAATGGGATTTTTGAACCAATTTAATTTCCCCGATGGAACGAAATCTTTTGATTCAATCGCATAAATTTCTTGGTTTCCTATTTTTTTAGGGCTGAACATTTTTTTGGGAAGAAAAAACGAGTGGTGATGCATTGCATCCCATGGATAATATGGTTCCATCATGGCCTCAAGAATGTCCTCATATGAGTGGAATAAAGATCCTAAGGGGGATTGAACCTGTGCGAGGTTGTGAGGAATTGGTTCAGTCCTAATGGAGCTAGTTGACAAACATGAATAATATTCCATCGTTGATGTGGTGGAACTAGACGCGATCGATAGGGTGCAGATAGATTGGGTTTGAATCGTCATTGGTACAACTACTCTTGTAGTTGCAGCTGAATCGACACCTATCACTGATGATAAGATAGTCTGATTCATGGTTCCAATACGTGATGATATGAATTTTATATGATGTATCATGTCGTAGGAGTTTTGTGGGGAGGAATTTCCATCATAGCGTCTTGCGTGAGATCAAGTCTAGGTTCCTCATAATGCGTACTAAGAGTATTTTCACTTTTCTAGATTTGGAAGTTGTGCTTGGTGTAGAGGTGCTTGAATGTTTCCATTAACGGGCATGCCTTTGTTTCATGGTTATGGTTGGTGGAAATGGTACGCGATACCTTTGTGCCTATCGAGTAGATGGTGTGCAAGCCAACATTACTCTTTGTCCCCTAAGTCGATGCTCGTAACCCGATCGTGTAAGGGAAATATGTCACTGCTACCATCTTCGCATTTTTGGTTTTAGGAGGTCTAGCTCTCTTGGGGAGTGTAGAATTAACTCTGCTCTTGCCACTTGAATCTTTGGGAGGTGTTCACAATTTATTGTATGGTGAAAATGTGAGAAGATCCTGCAATAGTAGTGTGTGATCTTCTCTTGGTTAGAGAGATGTTTATGAGCGATATGGAAGACCATGCAAAAGTTGTTCGTTGGGTGCTTTAGTTCTTTACAGTAATTTACCCAGTGGTATATTTTGTCGCATAGACCGCATGTTTTCATAGACTAGACATGGGTCCTGTTAGGTAAATGCATCTTTTTTACTCGCCCAATGTTTTGGTATTGAAATGGGGTAGGTTGCCTGTTAGAAATATGCCTTACTTTAGGTTCTCTAAGCTATGGAATGATGATATCCTGGCGTTGTGTTTCCAATGAATGAGTGATGTCAATTAGCAGGTGCACTCGAGGGATATAAATACAATAATGAGCATGATGGTTGTCCTAACATACTAGAAAAAAAATCATTTCTTGGGTATTCCCTTCCGTTCGGTTGATAACGTGATTGGGAACCATCTGCGTAGCGATTCTAAGTCTGGGAATTTGGGGATCAAATGGTTGCATGTGTTACACAACGAATAGGTTGGTATTCTCCGTGGAGCGCAGGTGGGGTTGACTAAGGGCTCCTCGACTGGCTACTTTTTCACTGACAGGAAGAGAATGGACCCACTTGTCACATCCTCCTGTGTTATCAAGCTATCCATGGATTATGTATCTAAGTCATATTCTAGGGAGAGGGGAACTATGGCTATGCATAAACTGGTAAGCACTAAACAAAATCAATGGATGTAATGAAAATGATGTAATGGGTGATCACCACCACATATTTGACATGAACATTGGATTGCTACGAGGTCAGCATGGTATACAACATTGACTGGATACCATTGTTGAAACAACTCCAGGGCTACACATTCAACGATGAAATGATCCCGTTCGTCGCAAAGTGCACAACATTGGATAGGAGGAGGGGGGATAAATGGGAGTCTTTTTGGTGTCTGTCGTGCCTCATAAAGGTACAATATGACCCAAGGTTCTTCCCCATTTGACTACATAGGGGAATCCTCTTGATACAATTGTTGTATGGCATATAAGGCATCCCTATATCATGGTATTTCCAAAAAATGATGAGTATAATACCCATAATTGTTATAGATATCGCATGCGTCATTGGTACACAATGCTTTGCCTTGGTTTTTTGTGGCTAGTTACTTTTTACGGGAACTTGTCGTCGCAATATTTCTTTCAGAGCTTAGGAGCAGTTTCAATTTGTCTAGCTCCAGGTGGATATGGGTAGGGTGACCTACTATGTCACACACTACACAAGGTTGTAATTCCCTTGGTATGATGGGGTTTTCTATATTTTTCCCTTTTTATGGGGTTTCTTGTTTGTTTTAACTAGTTTTGTGACGATGGTCTTCTTATCCATTATGGTTGTGGTGGTGTCGTTAATAGGTGGGGCCTCCTTAGGAGTGATGGGGGTTAATCTTGTAGCGGTGATGCCCATGCTTCCTGACATGGTAGGTGGGATCAAGTACCACACTAGTATTACGAAAGATATATTTGGCAACACTACCATTTCCAAAACTTGTTGTGACACAAAACCAAGTGGAGGGTATAGAAAAGGAGTTTGGGAGATGGCGTAGGATAGAGAGGCCATTGTGCCAGAGGCTTCGGTTTCATTACTACTACTCTATGTACCTTGGTTGGCTTCGGTGCTTGATGTAGACATCATACACACTAGAGCCCCTGTGATATCAGCGAATGATTTCAGTGTGACACGTGGATATCCTACGAATAATCCAAGGATAGACGGTGGTTTGAATTGGCCAGGGCCATATTCTTGGTACTGTGTGAGTGGTTCAATAGATGTGTCTACATAGGGTAGAATGACATCGGTATTCATCAGGGGTTGCCTGTTATGGTACATCAATTGGTCGAAAGTGATGATGTGGTTCTCGTGGGGGAACATCATGATCTAGAAGACGGAGGACGATATGGTAGGCATGGCGTATATATAACTCCGCCCAAGGAGTATATTGTAATATAGTTGAGCGTCCAAGGCCTCAATGTATATAAGAACCATCTTTCCGGCCAAGAAGACCAGGACATTTTGATAGAGACCGACGGGAGTAGAAGGGCACCCGTCGTATGCTCTAAGTGTGTTGTTCGATGGCTTCAGCTCAGGAGATCCTAACTTCTACCAAACACTTTTTAACATGATGCATGTGGATGCACCCTCGTTAATGATACATCGGTGGATATTTATGTTCTAGACTGAAACCGGTATCTGGAAGACGACCAATGAAGGAAGCCTAAGGGTGGCTTTACCTAAGTCAAAAGCCATTAGGCGTGAATTGGCAGGATCGATTGCGCCTAACGCAGAAAGTAAGGCTTTCCTTTGCTTTGGGCAAGATTTCAGGACTTCCAAAATTGACATAGCTGAAGATATTGAGCTAAATCATCCACAATGCTATAATTATGGCGGCTTTGGAGTGGTGTCATGCTCACCTTGTTGGTAACTTAGCCATTTTTGGCAAAGGTTCAATAGGAATTTTCAATATATCCAACGGTGTTGTAGGTGCACTCATGCTAGCCCCTGACTAACTAGTGTCTGGTAGGGTATCATAACTTCGATTTCATGTTTGAAAGAACATTTCCTCTCCAATCATATAGATTTCGTGGTTGTTTTTTCAGATATAATCGGGGGGTGTTTGTTGTTGTTGGGTACTAACCTCTCCTTGGTGGGGGAAGGGCTCTTGCATTATAGTTTCTTGTTGTGAAGGTCCCCATTGTCCTCTGTTACCCTAAAGCTTCTTCAGCTTAGGGAGTTCGGGATAGTGACGAGTGTAATGGCCATACTCACCACAAATTGTACAAGAGTGGTTGGTCCGAAGATTAGGCCTCTTGTTCTGCCTTTGGGAGTTAATTGGCTCATGGTTTTGATTTCAGTTGGAATTTCCCCCATCTTGAGATCTCGAAGATATTTTTTGGTTATTCCCCCCTGTCCATCATTTCCCTTTTATTTATTTTTTGGATTTTTCCTTGCCCCATTAGGAGGATGACTAGGATTCTCCTGGTTGTATGACTGGCGCGGTTGGGCCTAGGAAGCTTGCAAAAATTTCATCGATGCATTGTTTTTCATTGGTGGGTTTTTTGCTAGGGAGTGGGTATATTTAGGTCCATGTCCCTAGCTTGTAAATGACTGCTAAGGGGGATCTCTTCTGTCAGCATTCTTAGCTGCATATTGGATCCCTTGTGTGGGAGGGTATGATCCTCCTTGCTAATGATGGTACAAGGATGCCCTATTTGTCATGTTTTGTAGAGGTGCATGATGACTCTGATGGTAGCCTGGTTGTGGGATGTTCTGGTTAGGATCATACGCGTAACCGGGGTACAGATTACTATTGCCTAGGTGATTTTGGGTCAATCACCCTATCAATCTGTATATAGTGTTCCACACGCCTAGAAATTATTTATAAGTTTGCAGGCATGGCGCGTTAGGCATGATGATATAGATGTATCCTAACTGATTGTATATCAACTCAATTTGTTGGGGCTTGTTAATGGCATCCTCTTCGAAAGTAGGTCCTTGAGTTGCCACATCCTTCGAAATCTCTACTATGAGAGTTTTCAAGAATAGGTCCAGTAAAACTCGATCGTCGAGTTTCGCTTTACAAAAATTTTGACATTTCCACCATTCATGGAGATGGTTTGAGATATGGATAGTTGGAATTTGTCTAAAATGTGTCAGTAACTCCATTCCTGAATCGTGGTGGATGGGTAACTGGAAATATGTGATGAACGCAGTAGCGAGGGAGCTAAAGGTTCCATGTGTAATAGAAGGAGTCTCCACATACCATTTCATGGCTAGTCTAGTTAAGGTGCATTGAAATAGTATTAATCGAACAGTATCATCAATAATATTGTTCGAAGAACACCATAGGTGGAAAGTCATTACATGGTTTCCAGGGTCTTTCGCTTACTTCCCTTCAAACTTTGGAATGTCTGAAGGGAGCTTCATGGCCATGGGGGGCCAAGTGGGATTGTGTGCAATGGGGTTATTTTTTAAATTTTATGGATCAATTAAGTTTAAATATGCTAAGAAAGGTAACTGGGTGTTGAGTGCCATTGTAGACTATGAAAACAAAGGGTTCTGGTTATGTATGGGGTTTGTCTGTGACGTACCTGACTGTGTGTTCTGTTGGCTCCTCGAATGGGAAGCGCTCCTCTTCCCTATATGGGTAGTAGAAGGAGTGGTCTGTGGTGACCCTGAGGGGTTTCCACCAGTGTGGCATTGGGTGACCATTGGGGGTTCCCAACTAAAGACACCCCGATAAAGGATGAACCGATAAGGGTGGTTGTGTTCCATCTTTGACGTCTGAATGGAGAAATACCTAGAAATCCTCCCTATAATGGTGATACAGGTGGATATTGGTGGCTACCCACCTATTCTATTTGGACCAGCACCATAAGTTCTTTCAGTTTCTCACTTTCAGCACGACTTACTATTTTTAGCAAGTTTTCGGGTCCTGAATTTCTGAAGCCGTTTGGAGGCTGTAATGATATAGGTGGATATTTGTGGCCACCTAGCTATTCAATTTGAACCCCCACCATCGGTTCTTTCATATTTTCAGTTTCGGCACAACTTACTATTTTTAGCAGTTTTTCGAGTCCTGAACTTCCGGAGCCGTTTTGAGGCCCTAAACGGTGTTTTTTGGGAAAATCGGGAGCAACATGGGACCATGGATAGATGTTGCTCACAAAAAATTTTGTATTCCTTGGATAGATATTTATAACAAGGTATGGTGCACATCAAACAGATACCTTATGCCAAAGTTACGTCCCTCGGAAGTTGAAACACCAATTTACCCAAACGGGGCCCACAGTTTTGGTGCTTCATCTCCTATGGTTAGGTTTTTTGATGTTTAGGGTTTTCCATTATTTATCAATAATAAATAGGCCCTTGAGCCTCATTGTAACATAGTTCAAAGGCCTATAGCCGCCACATCTCTTCTCAGAGATAAGCTACCAGCGCCCTAGCTAGTTTATTTCCAGTATGTCTGTAAGCATATTTTTGTTATTTGATATTAATGAAATGAAGTATTATTTCTGCTGCATCTCTATGTCTATGTCTATTTATGTATTTTATTTCTTTCTTGCATAAATATGGATTAGTGGTATCAGAGCGGTCTTCTCTTTCTCTGTTTATCTTTTCATGTCCCCAACGAGGTCAGGGTATAAGGAGTTAGGGCTCCATCTGGTTGAACCCCTGCAAGATCAGCCTCATAAACCCAAACGACCTCCCATGGAAGTAGAAAAGAAAGATAAGGGAGTAGGAGATCCTATCAAAATATTTCTCAAGGAGGCCCTTGAGAAACAAAGGAACATGATGATGGATAACTTTTCTCTGATCCTTCAACGGTGGCCCACCTACAGTGCATCTACATCCAACATCCAGTCTCGAGGCACCACTCCCTTCAAGGTACAGGTAAAATTTGACATTCCTATATTGTAAGGCCAAAAAGATGCATACGTCATAGATATATGGTTGAATTTGCTAGAAGGGTATTTCTTAGTCCATGATTTCTCCGACCAAGAAAATATTATTTTTGCACTCCTCAAAGCCGCCCCCCATGTCAAAGACTAGTGGGAAACCTACTGTGAGAAAAAGGACGAGGGGGAAACCTCTTTGTTATCAACCAAACCCACCTGGAATTCATTCCAAGATGGCATCAAGGAACAATATTACCCCATGGGGAGCTATGAGGACAAGTACATCCAATGGACCACACTGCGGAAGCAAAGGAATCAAGATGTGCATGAACTCACGAATTTTTTCCATACCCTGCGAACAAAATTTGGTATTAAAGATTCAGAGATACATTTGGTGCTCAAGTACTGTAGTTGTCTACATAGACACATTTATGAGGAAATGGAGTTCCTCTACATTACCTCGCTTGGCACGACATATCTCTATCTCGCCAGGATCGAGTATAAATTTAAGCAGAAGAAGCGAGACTTTGGATCCTTGATTTTGAAGCTAAGGAAAGGCACCCCCGAACCATAGAATAGGGGTAGAGCCAAACCAGGGTGACTCAGAACACCACCACAAATCTAAAGAAGGACATGGGGAAGTGGTTTGAATATCATAACAACCCCACTCACAGCACAAACGAGTATCAGGCCAAACAATCATTAGTGACTGAGCTGAAGGCACCCGAATCAGATGCATGTTCTAATCCTAAGCGATAAAAAGAAAAAGGAGATGAAAAAGGGAAGAAAATCATTGATTCGGACCCCAGTTCCATTTTTTCCACCACCAAGCTCTAGAGGGAGGATCCCGAGGATTCAGAGGAGGGGGAGCACCTCTTCCATTCGCAGATGTGGGTGAAGTGTTCTCCACTACAATTCCTTATCGATAGCGGAAGCTCTCCACATCCACCAACAGTGCCACTTTCCATACAACATCAAGCCATTCGCAGATGAGGTATTGTGTGATGTTGCTCCTCTTGATGTAGCTAATGTGTTATTGGGCCAACCATACTTGTGGAGGTGACATGTTGTGTCTGATTATAGGCCTCTTTTTGTTGTTATTGCTTTGGAAAATAAATTGTACAGGATACCGGAGGTAGTACCACCTTTTTCCATCTCCTTGACTATTGCAAAACAACGTAGTAAGATTATTTCCCAAACCAGGAAATTTGTTTTCCTTAGAATTCACTCATGGGGAAAGAAGAATATTGTGGCCATAGCCTCAAAACAGGGCTCCCCTGCATGGCTCTAGCAGATGGACAAAGTCGTGGAGGAATACGAGGACATTTTCTCCTCACCCACAAAGGTTCCTCTACACTGTCAGGACAAGCACTCCATTGATCTGACCCATGGCGCAATGCTTCCTGATATTTTCATAACTCATGAGATTACGTACATAGAATCCACATATGTACTATCTAAAGCAACCAAATTTATTGAACACTTCCACCACGTCCGCTAGCACATCCGCCAACAGGTCCAAGGCATCCTAGACAAATCCAAAACCACGTTTACCAGAATTTGCCTCTCATGGAATAAATTAATGCAATGGGGACCATTTCTTCCTAAGTAGGGAGGAATGATCCAAGTGGATATTTGTGTCCACCCACCTATTCCATTTGGACCAGCACCATCAATTTTTTCAGTTTTTCACTTTCAGCACATCTTACTATTTTTAGCAAGTTTTCGGAACCTGGACTTTCGGAGCCATTTGGAGGCCCTAATGATCCAGGTGGATATTGGTGGCTACCCACCTATTCCATTTGAAACCCCACCATTGGTTCTTTCAGTTTTTCAGTTTCAGCACAACTTACTATTTTTAGCATTTTTTCGGGTCTTGAACTTTCGGAGTCGTTTTGAGGCCGTAAATGACGTTTTTTGGGAAAAATAGGAGTAACATGGGTCCATGGACTATTTTTTGTCACATGAAATGCTGTATTCCTTGGATATATCTTTCTAATGAGGTATGGTGCACGTCAAATGGAGATCGTATGCCAAATTTACGTCCCCAGGAAGTTGAAACACTAATTTACCGAAACGAGGCCCATAGTTTTGGTGATTCATCTCCTAGGGTTATTTTTTATAATTTTTAGGGTTTTCCATTGTATCCCAATAATAAATAGGCCCTCGAGCCTCATTGTAACATAGTTCAGAGGACTGTAGCGACCACATCTCTTCTCAGAGATAAGCTACCAGCGCCCTATCTAGTTTATTTCTATTATGTCCGTAAGCATATTTTTGTTATTTGATATTAATAAAATGAAGTATTATTTCCATTGCATCTCTATGTTTATGTCTATTTCTGTATTTGATTGTGTTGCTACATAAATCTAGATCAAATATGGGAAGGTCCAAAAATCATCTAGATCGACGAGGTCTCGTTGGGTCTATTATGGTATCGACTAGGTTTGATTTTAGAAATATTTTTTTAGTTTATGAGAGGAGGGAGATTATATATAAAATAAATAAGGTGATTACATACATAAATTAAAGCGAAAAATTTTAATTTCTCTTTATATTAATCTTATGTGATCAATGAATCAAAAAATGGTTTTTGTTGTTTTGCGTGTGATACTCAAAAAATCCTAAAAGACCTAATCATCCTCACACTCTCAATTGTAACTGGGTCTTGCGAAGATATATTCTAGTGGGTATTGGGGCCAACGTTCGAAAGAACTGGTGACGCTTTCCAGTTGCCAAAGAATCTACCAAGGTAATGGAAAGAAGATCTAGTATTGCCTGCACTGTCACCTATAGGGAAGGATGCTCTAGATTTGGCCACTAAGTATCGTCACCCCACATGAGTGTTCAAGCCTTGAGCTTCTTGGTATTTAGATACCATTACCGAGCACTATATGGGTCAAGTAGCTCCAAATAGTACCGCACGCACTGGGCCTAAGCTTAACCCCCTCTGAATGGGGTCTCTGTGGTGCTCAGGAATTATTTTCCATGGGTGGATAGACAGGTTTAAAGTTCCCTATAAAGTCAACTTCTATGTTTCAAGAATTTAAACTGACCATGGCGGCTTATTGGATGCTTACCTCCAATGGTCCTAACGTGAGTCCTGAACTATTAATTATCTTGTGGCCCCTGTGGGGAGATTTAATGATTTCAATTATGGTTAGTTTTAAGGTGGATTACTTTGCTTATGGTGTGGCAATGTGTGTGAGAAAGTGTACAATCACAATTTCTGTAAGATGAGGATATGCGATGATCCTTTACACTCCCTCCTAAATAAACTATTTTTTTATTGTTCCTTTGAAAAAGTAAATAATGCGCGGATAATGGGCCGCTTAAAATTTTGCCTATTTTAGACTAAATGTTGGACTAAAGGGAGATGACAGACTATCAAAAGAGATTGTTCATGTGCATTCCCAGGGTCATCAAGAGGTGAAATGGTAGCAGATATTACTTGCCTTCTTATATAATTTGATCCTAGTCCCAGTTCCTAATGCAAAATATTAAAATAAATTTAATGCAAAAATTTGGAAAAAACAAGTGGAAACTAGCTAAGCATGCGTAGATATGGGCCACTTACTCCTTGCTAACTACCTACATGTTTGGTGCCTATTATGAATAAACAAGTTCATTCAGATAGCATGGGTGGATTTTAGCCACTTACTTGCCTCCTAATTAAACTATGTGAATTTGTGACAATAAACTAAAAATTAGAACTATGCAAATAGATAAACTGAAGTGCAGCTAAAAAAATGTCTAACATTCTAGGGATGCCAAAACACGGTGCTGAAATATTTATTCTAGGCTTCTAGTCACTTTACACTAGGAAAAAATGAAGAAAACTAATGAAAAATGGTTCACTGGTTTCGACGTGGAATTCTTCTACACAGGCGCGAGACATTGTGCATTTGTCTGAGTTGAACACACATGGACTGATGCATCTGTCTGTGCTAAACGCGTTTGGTTTTCCTACACCCAAAAATTATGAATCTCATGAACTAAATCTCTTCACAAAGGGTGAATGAGATAAGTTGACAAAGAGGAGAGCTGGTCCTGCAACAATCTTGAGAAGAAAATAGGTTTCGTAAAAACAAAACCACTTAGCTTAAGAGGAAAAATAAGCGGAGTCACCAATCCTTTGTTGGTGTGTTTAGTACATGTGTACGAAAAATACCAGTGCTTGATAGGAGTGATTGATAACCTACAAGAAATGGTCACAGGAAAAAAAAAAATTTAGATGGTTAGTGGAAACATACTGACATGTAGAAATCTGAACGGAGAACGAATCCCCTCTTATTAGTCATTGGTGGTAAAGAAGTGGTAGAACATTACGCACTTGCAGTGAGTCCTTAGAGCTATGGAGCTCAAATACCCAAAGAAAGGAGGGATTTTCCCTTGAGCTGGTTTGCAAGCCTCTCTCTTCTCCTCGAACAAGTGATTGGATGTCAGACACTTGGTGAAATTATCCTTTGGGATTTAGCTGTTGGATGGCCAACAACTGAATCCCTTCACTCTATTTCTGCTTGGAAAAAAAAAAAATATTTTTCTCATGGGAAATTTGGCCAGCATAACAATGTGTTCTCAATTTTTCTTCTCATGGTGGCATTTTATAGGAAAAATTAATTTCCTCTTCCCTCTCTTGGTACAATTGTGGATAGTGACACAGGAGTGGTGATTTATTCCACTGTGTACTCACTTGAGGTCTCAAGGTGGTTCTAGGTAGCTGTCCTTGGGTGGCCTCAAGCGAAGAATATTTTCCTGAAGTGTACCAAGTGGTCCCGAATGGTGACCTTCCGCCATACTTAGGACTGCATGGATTATTGAGGGAAATTTGCGGATACCAGTGCTACTATCAAAGAAAAATGAGCATGGAGCACACTTTGACAGTGTATTTTGTGTGCAAATTGATAATTTTTCCTCTTAACCTTAGAGAAAGTTAAATTTTCTTGATAATGTTTCTCAGCCCTGCAAATCCTTCTGCTTGACATTTCATGATGTATTTTTCTTGTGTGATTTTCTTGCGATAAAACACGGGTTTTCAAGCCAACGTATAGGAGGCTAAAAAAAAGGTATAATACTACATTCCAGTGTCGAAGGCCTGAATTCCTTATTTATGTGCCATCATCCCCGATATTTGCGACACCTTTTCAAGCCGAGAACCCAGTGCTTTGCCCAGAACTTCATGAAAATTTCAGAGATGCTATATAGCAAAAATACAATGATACATCAACAATCTCATCAATAATAACTCATCTGGACTCCTCCTAGCTATGAAAGGAATTTTTTCAAACTGTTGAGCACTAAGGTGACTCCTAAAAATTGACTTAATCCTACCTTCATTAATCTTATCAACCTAGGATTCATCTTTTGTTTCAAGTTTTTTCGGAAAAATATATGAAATAATAGATCCATTAGATTATGAAAGAGTGTAAGTAACTACAAAAGAAAATTTATACGAACCATCATCCTAGTTTAATCACTGCAGAAATAAATTATAACAATAAATAATTAATCTTACAATTACGGTTATGTAGAAAAAGACTATTCTAATTCACAAACCACTTTATCTAACTCTCAATAGATCCAATTCATAAGGAAGACTAGTAAATCATACAAATGCTTGAAAATATCAAAGATAAGTTATGGAATTCACACACTCACACTTTACAGTTATGTAACACAATCCAATCAGTGATTTCAGGAGATGCATAACATAATTACAAATACATAATTCAATTGATTATCTGCCACTAAAGAAGGCGAGTAATTATTAACACAATTAATGAGAACATAGAAAACTAATCAACCAATAATGATACATAACAGAAAGTAAAACCTCCGGTCGCTGGGCCCATGGTCTCCAGAAGTACTTTCTTAGATAAACTCAATACGAACTAATTAATATAATATCTTGCGCAAATTAATTAACTTCAAAGTTTTTTACAAAATAACCTCAAGAAGGTTCAACTTAGATTGATGTATGTAATATATAGTGAAAGTGTAATAATGAAAAAGAAAAACCTCTATATTTTTACTTCTTGTCTTATATATTACATTTAAAGACTGAATATTAAGCTATCTTGAGAATAAGAAGATTCTTAGGATTTCTCTTTAACCATAAGACCCTCAAATAGTAATGATCAGTTTCATATAACTTTAATCTCTGACCATAATTAGGGATTGAACTGTAATATGATAAAATATAGCATCAGTTGATCCAATATCACACAAATAATATCCTTTAGATATACAAAATTTCAAACTAGCTAACTGATCTTTGACTTCGCTTTCATTATCATTTGTTTCTTAAATCATTTCAAATCAGAGCACCTTCTTAGCATTATTAAATAAGGAAAAAAATATACCATTTCCATGGCACAAAATTACCCCACAACTTACCTTATTGCATGTCCTCATGCAAAAAGATGATTAACATGTAGAAAATTTAAAGAATAAGCTCGGTAAGAATGTTCACCATACAGTCAAAATCCATTATTGTTCCGAAGAACCTTCAAACCCTCACTTTATTTTCCTTTAGGAAGCTCATATTCAATATTGTAACCCTTTGGAGGGTACCAGATAATAGTTCATCTATACCAGCACCCAATCCAAGTGGGGCATTTAGATAGATCCATATGACTATAATGTTGCATTCAATTAGCTCCCCCCTGAAAATTTTCTATAACTAAAAGGCTCTCTGTTTTTTACCTTATTAGGGGATGCTTTCCATCATTGTTTTGTTGATTGAAGGGCCTCGTCTTTAATATCTTCAAAATACTGAAGACCTGCTACAAGAACATATTTATGCATGGATGCCAAAGAAGAAGCAACCTTAGGTTGTTCCATGAACCTTATATTCTTTATAAAAGTTCATAGTGGATTGTTAGGTTCTCCTCTGACCCAAAGGTCTAAGCCATTCTCCCTTCTTTGAAATATGCTATAGGCCTTATACCATTTCATTTTATTCCTACCAAAGGATATAAAATATTGGAATTTCAAATCCCCAAAGATAGGACTAGGGTTCTCATCCCTCTATTCTTCTAGAAAGAAGTTATGCATGTAAAGTTCACATAAGAAATACATGACATTTTCCTCCTGCTCTCAAAAATACATAAAAAAATTAGAAACAATAATGAATTCAAAGGACTGGCCAAACTAGATGGCCTTTTATTTCAATAATAAATATCGTTAAAGTAGAAACAAGGCATATTTTTTAGCTGGAGATCTACAATATAATGCATCAGAGTACAAAGAGCATATTTTCTTGGTTTTTTCTAGAGATTTTTGGATCTATCCTCGTAATTTCTCGATTTCATTTTTCTCCATTCTGAGTTTGGCGTAAGTTTCATCGTTAGTAGCATCCAATGCTTTGTAATTTTGTAGCAATTCTTGGTTTTTTCCCCGAGGTATCACTTCCCCTCGATACTATTTCAAGAACTGTTTACGCCTTTCTAATTCCCTATTTAGTACTTGGATAGTGGTATCCTTGATCAAGTGAGAATAAGGAAGCACTACTTTAGTTTGTGTAGTCCTGTTGGTAGTCATCAATAGGTATGTCTGTCTTTCTACCTTAAACGTGACCAAAAAAGGCTTAATGTCTGTTTGAATTTCTGCATGACTGATAGAAATTCCTTCAGTCTGAGTCCCTACATGATTTATAGGAATATCCTCACTTTGGACTCCAACTGTCATAGTTTTCTTTTCCTTTTGTACTGTCCTCTAGAGTTTCGAAGCCATTTTATGAGTTTTTCTATCTGTTTTCTTGGTTTCTTATTTTCGTGCTTCAATAGCTTGATTCTCTGCCTATTTTTTCCTTTAAACCCTTGAGTAGGTTCTAAAATTGGAACTATAGATGAAGATGGAACTATAGTGATATTTTCATTAACATGAAGGAATTCAAAGTCTTTAGAATTTCTGTCAATAAAAACTGTAGCAGTTGAGGTATATTCATATTATGATTATCAGGGGTAAATGGAGTAGTCCCTTCTCTAAAAGAGTTTGGTTCTTTCACAGTTTCGGTGTATTCTCCTGAATTTTCTTGGCTATGTGTGCTTGGTGAAGATGAAAATATTTTAGTATTATTATAACTAGGGGTAGAGGATGAAAAATTAGCATCTATTTTAAATGGATTCTCAGAACAGTCTTCATTCATGTCAAAGGAAAAGAGGTTTCCCATATTTTCCATGCCCTGGGCTAGTTCCTCTTTAGAAATTTAAGGTGAGCTAACCTGATGTTCCATAAGGGGTTCTTGAGACGACTCGTTTTTTTCTGACACATGCTCAACATACCCTACACGCTGCTTTTCCCTGGCTAGTCTTTTAGACCTTTTACACATAGCCGACAAATAAACTAGGACAGAGGCTAACCTCTTCCCAGCTCCAGTCAAATTCTGTAAAGCTGGGGTTTGACTATCATTTTGCTCTCTTGGATGATTATTTACTATTTCAGGGGGATTACTTTCCATGCATGGCTGAATGTTTTCTTCCTCATTCATTTCTTCCACAGATGGTCGGTCATTAAGTCCCAAGAAATAGTCCCAACTTAATTGTGACAATGTCAATTCCATAATAGCTATCAATTTGATTAAACAGTGGTGACTAATTATAACACTTGGATCCCTGGTTCTACCCAATCTACCAACGACTTCATGTAAAAGGAAATTTTAAAAGAAATTCATGTTAAGAATTATCTTCTATTTTAAATCTACCAATAGTTTGAGATGGCACGGTATTACCACGTCATGATGACCATCACATTTAATGTACCTCTCGATTCTGTCACCTAGTATGCATGTCTATCCATTTCTCTCCTTCTGTGGAGATACCTATAAATTCCACCAGGATCATTTTTTTGACTGGTATCTGCTTGAATTTAACCACTACGAGTTCATTTCTCAGATTCTGTAAAAATTCTAAAGCCACAATATTATCAAATCCCTGCAATTGAGTGGAGTATTCAAGCCAACCCACCCTTTATAAGATTCTTCGAGCCTTCTCAGTCAATCGTAGTGCAATAGGCTCACTTCGAATGTATTTACCCCCCATTTTTTAGTTTGGAAGAGATTTCTGCAAACAAAACTGTATACAAAGTTGTTTCAATCCAGAAATATTCTAATAGAATGAGCAATATGACATACTGTCATAGTCTAATGTGATTTTGTGTGATAGAAATTGCCATTTTTTTAAATTGTGATTAGTCACGTCAAGCACATGTTATGACTTACCTCCCCCCAATAAGAAATTTTGACCACGACCGATAGAGTTATAGAAATTAAATGTTCACATGGAAGCAGTAATTACCACGAAGGGGAATGGTCAAATCAGGAAAATCCGGAGGGAATAAATAATTAACTATCATATATGCGTCGATTGCTAATGTGCAGTAATTATCATAGAAAAAATAAAATAATAACGATATATCATGTGTAAAAATATTTCCTTTTTAATAAAATAATAAACTTTCAATAACATAAGAACATATATCTGTCGAAATTACTTTATAGGTAAAATTCACATTATGGAGGTTTGAAACTTTAGAGTTTTCTCATGTAATAATTGATATACCACAGCTAGTTTTTTTTACAAGGATAAGTGTAGATAGTGGTGATATTGATCTCTTTATGAATACAAATGAGGTCTAACAACATAATCATGATAAGGCAATTCAATATACATTCCAATGCCACAGGTAGAGCCACTGTTGCCAGCAGGCGTTCATAGCCTCAACAGGGTTTCCTTTCTAACCTATGGATGAGCCAGTGTCCTATGAACGATATATCATATTGTTATTTGAAATGATTTTTCTCAAAAATCTCATTGTTTTGGCGTGGTGACTAGATAAAAACAGTGTCACTCAATAGATCATAACAAAGTGAACAAGTTCCCTCGTGATGAGACCTCTCGTCCTTTTGACACTAATGTAAAAGGAAATTACCCTAGTTTGGTAGCCATAATGGGAATGTCACTTATGTTATTGTCCTATGATCGTGGTAGGATGGATCATGATGAGACCCCCTATCCTTATGAGAAAATATAATTTTAAGTGTCATTTTTTAAAATTGATATTTTTATCATCAAGGGTGGCTCATCAATTTCTTAAGAGTTTAAGGATGGCGTAAGGAAGAAAGAGGATGCCAGATAAAGTATGTGTAAATCCTTTTCTATATTGAAATAAAATCACC
This sequence comes from Pinus albicaulis, assembly GCA_034641835.2. Taxonomy (NCBI): domain Eukaryota; kingdom Viridiplantae; phylum Streptophyta; class Pinopsida; order Pinales; family Pinaceae; genus Pinus; species Pinus albicaulis. The sequence continues at coordinate 39,737 of JAXQQM020067764.1, read as the reverse complement.
ATTTAGAGATGTACACAAAATATAAAACTACTATGGTGGTGATGGAGCATGAGCAGTTTATGATTCTTCAAGAGAAATTTGAATATAAGGAAAATATTTAAATTGATAGGATGTGCCAGAGGGAAAAAAATATATTTTCTTCATAGGATGATAGAAAAGACGTTATTCTTGACACCATGATAGAATAAAGATCAATTCTTTTTAATTTCTATTTCTTAAATATTACAGTCAGTTGTATGAAAATAGAGACATCTTGGTGCAAAGGGAACAACAATTGTGATAAAAAGGAAACAACAATTTTTCTGAAAGGAACAACAACTATGTCGAAAGGAATAACAATTGTGGTCAAGGGAACAAAAACTGTGTCGAAAGGAACAAAAACTATTATAAAGGGAACAAGAATTGTTCCAAAGGGAACATTAGTTGTGACAAAGGAACAACAACTGTGTCAAAAGGAACAACAATTGTGCCAAAAGGGCAACAACTATAATAAAGGGAACAACAACTACCTTAAGATCTTTTATCCCATTTTTCTTATGAAGAAAAGGAAAATGAAAGAAAAAAAGGAAAAATAAGGAAGAAAAAGAACTTAATCACTCTTAAATAAAATATATACATTATATACAAAATGATAAATAAAATTGGATTTTATGAATATGGAGCTGTTGGGTTGCTACCCTAGTCAGCTATAATCCAGAAAGTAGGATCATTACTTAACTTGATAGAAAGACTCCTTCATGAGCAGTTGGTGGTAGAGGCCTATTCGATGTTTGTTTACTAGAAAAGAGGTACTAGATACATCGATAGTGATTAGAGTTATGGTACCATTATTATGGATTTTTTTGATTTCATATGGCCCAAGCCACCTTGTCTGTAATTTCCCTAGAAAATCCTAGAACCTGGAATCATATAGCAACGCCCAGTCACTGTTTTGGAATGCTTTATTTTTAATAAGTCGATCATGCCTTTTAGCTCTTTGCTGATGTATAATAGTAATGCGTTCGAAATCAAATAAATGTGCTTCATATAATTCATTAATCCATTGTAGGCAATCCATTTTTTCTTCTGTAGAATCTAATCCAATCTCCCTTGCAGAATTGAGATTTTTTGTCTCGAATTATATTGGAAAAATTGGTTCTTTTCCGAAGACAAGGTGATGTAGTGAGTGACTATTAGTGTCGCACCATGTTGTTTGATAATCCCATGGGGCTTATGGGAGCTTCGCTGCCCAATTACAACAATTAGCAGATACAATTTTGGTTAAAATTGCCTCTAATACCTTGTTAGTACTTTCAAATTGTCCATTTCCATGGGGGTGATATGGAGAAGTAACTCTTTGTTTAATATGATAGTTCTGAAGAGTGGCCAAAATTTTATTACCTATAAATTGTGGCCCTCCGTCTGTTATTGGGTCCCTTGGTAATCCATATCACACAAACAGTTCAAACCTGAACTTAATCACTACCTCCTCCGTGGCTCTTGGAAAATGTACTACTTTGACCCATTTAGTTACATAGTCCATACAAACCAATATGTACACTTTCTAATTTGACGGTGGGTTGATGGGGCCAAAAAAGCTAACACCCATCTTTCAAATGGTTCTGCCACCACTTGCGGGTGTAAGGGTATCTTTTCAGCTTGGCCTAGATGACGCATCCCTTGACAGGTATCACAAGATTGAACATACCTTTTTCCATCATTAAATATTGTGGGCAAGTAATAACCCATCTGAACAACTTTAGGTCTAGTTCGGCGGTCTACAAAGTGTCCTCAGCAGGGTTCGTCATGGCAAGCCCTTCGAATTTCATAAAATTCATCCTCTCTGATGCACCTTCATATTTGAAAATCAGAACTGGTGTGGAAAAGATAACCACTGATCCAGGAAAAACATGCATTGAGTTGGGTGATTAATTTCATTTCTTGAGGTGACGGGTGTGTTGGAAATTTCCCTACCACCAAGTAATTTTCCACATTGGCGTCCCATGGTGTTTTTATTGTCATAGAAAATATATTCTTGTTTGGAAATTCGTCGTCGAAAGGTTGATGGTCATCTAATTTAGGTACTCGAGAAATGAAATATTCCACAAAATTTTCTTTTCTAGGTCGATCCTTAATGCTGATATTGAATTCCTACAACAACAATAACCATTGGGTCACCCGACCATTAGTAATTGGTTTATTAGCTAAATATTTAATAGTAGAGTGATCAGTATATAGAAAAATTAGGTAGCCTTTTATATAATGTCATAATTTATTGATAGCATGTATAATAGATAAAAATTATTTTTCTATTATTGTATAGTTTAACTTAGCGGGATTAAGGTTTTTGCTGATATAGTAGATAGCATAAGGTTTCTTGTCTTCTTCTTGTCCAAGAAAAATGCCTATGGTTGTGTCTGATGAATCTGAGGATATGTGAAAAGGTAGCTCCCAATTTTTTCCTCTTAATACTGGTGTTTTCAAAACATGTTTCTTGAGATCTGCAAATGAAACATCACAATTTTCACACCATTAAAATTCAACATTACCTGTTAAAGTATATAAAGGTGTAAATATCTTTGAAAAGTGTTCTATAAATCTGCAATAGTACCCTGCATAACCAAGAAAACTACATACATCAGTTTGTGTGCAGGTTGTAGGTAACTTAAGGATTACCTCAATTTCAGCTGGATCAACCTAAATCCCTGGAACAGAAATATGGTGCCCTAAAACCACACCTTCAGTCATCATCATGTGGCACTTTTCATTGCTTAAATACAACCTCGTAGCAATATACTGGTCAAGGAATTTCTCTAAATTCTTCAAAACTTGATCAAATTCATCCCCAAACGGGGTGAAATCATCCATATACAAGTCAAGTACCTCACTGATTAGGTCAGAAAAAATGCTCAAGGTTTCTCTTTGGAACGTTGCTGGAGCTTTACACAATCCAAAGGGTAAAAATTTGTATGCGAATGTACCCCATGGAGAGGTAAACATAGTTTGATCTTGATCTTCTGGAGCAAACTAAATTTGATTGCAACCGTTGAAACCATCTAGAAAAGAAAACAATATATCCCTAGCTAAAGTATCAAGGACTTTATCTATGAAAGGAAGGGTAAAATGGTATTTTTGGGTAGCTTTATTAAGCTCTCTATAATATACATGAATTTCCAATTTCCCATTTTTCTTAAGGACGACTACCAATGGAGAAACCCAATGACTGTCTGAAATTGGGTAAATGAAGTTTAGATCCAACAATTTCTGCAATTCTTGTTTCAAAATATCCATTAGGTGAGGATTAAACCTCCTCTAGGGTTTCCAAATAGGATTAACATCCTTTTCAATATAAATATGATGGGTGCACAAGTACGGGTCAAGAGCTTTCATATCTGAATATTCTCAGGAAATATCTTGCTTGTATTTACACAAAATCTGAATTAATTTCTGCTGCTGATATTTTTCTAGACCAACATTACTATTAAGATTTTTTCTTGGTTCTATTTCAACTAGAATGTTGTTATGGACAACAGTTGTGGGAATATTATTTCCATTTAAATTTTCTAAGGGGTCTACTTGTGCATCATTATCAAGCAGAGATTTTAGCATTTGGCATGTTGGGTTTCTGATAACTGTTGGGTTATTGATGAATTTGTTGATTATGTCCTCTTCTACTTGATTTTTAGGTCCCAGAGCTTCATCCAAGGAAAGGGGAGAGCATAGATATTCTTCTTGATATCTAGGTGGGTGTAACTGAAAATTTATATAAGTCAGACTAGGTTTAGCAGGAGGATATAGAATAAGATTTTTGAAAATGTTTCCTTTTGCGATCGTCATGTTTCCAGTTCTACATCCTATATACACATCCATTGTTTTTAATCACAATCTTCCGAGTATTAATGGGTGTCCATCTAGTCTACTTCTTGGGTTGATGACCAAGAATTCTACATGATATTCCTAGGATTCTACAAAGACAATAATTTCTTCCAAAGTTCCCTCAAGCTTGATCACCGACCTATCATCTAATTCTAGTAGGGTCGAGGTTGGTTTTAAATTTGTGATTCCCAAGACATTAACGGTTTTGTAGGTTAGAAGGCTAATAGCTTCTCCCAAGTCTACCAATGTGTTTGGAAAAGTGCAACCTTGTATTTGGACAGTCATGACTAGACTTCCTAGATATTGATATTTAACATGAACTTGTTTTCCTAAAATAAGGTCATATAATGTTCCTACAATGTGAACTGAGGGTGGATATTTTGGTTTTATCCCAGGAATTTTCCCACATAGTTCCTTGATTTTTTTGGCATAAATTGAGATATATTGTATACTTGCAGGAATGGAATTTTTATACAAAGATTTTCCAATTCCCCTACAATGTCAAACTCGGGGTAAATGGCTCATTTAGTTATCACGAGTCTCTGAGGGAATGGATGGGAAGTATTTATGACTTTCTCAAATTCTTGTTGCTCGAATGTGTTTCCTGTTGGTTTTGTTTCTGAAATAACTACAGTTTAAGGTGTTATCACTCCACCGGATCTCCGAAGGCTGAGAAGGAGACCAACAAAGGTAACCACAGACTGCTTTGACCTATTAGCTAGCCCTACTAGGTAGGAGAGGGATATCTCTGTGAAATCACAACCAAATTTACTGGATAATGAAGATTTTAGGCTAGATATAGTACACTATAGGGTTTTATTGATTGATGTTGGGTGTTGGATGGTGAATTAGGTCTAGGATGAAACTAGGTCATGGCACTGAGGATCAAACTTGTAGAGATTTGATGGGGCAAGGTAGGCACACACTTTAGCACTTTTAGGTATCTTGATGAGTGTGATTAGACTAGTAGGGTTTCAAAAAGAGCATGGAAACCATGAATTCTTTTCTATCTGAAGAAAATGAAACACCACTATGATAATTCCTCCAAAACAAAGCATCAAAATAACGAATTTTTCTTATCTAAATTAGGAATCATTCACATTGAGAGATGGACATGAATATGGAAATTATAATACATTTAAGCATATGAAAAAATAAGAGGAAACACTGCTAAAACACATACCACGGGAATCCCACCAAAACAACTGCAACTCTGTCTATTAGTTCCTACCAAAATGACTGAATACACCATTGTTCAAAGATCAATTACACAACATCCAACCCTTGCAATTAAAAATAAGATGATATATATAGACAAAAATAGAATTATCCCAGCCTCAGGGGTAAAATCCATGACTTGTGGAGATGAAACCAAGTCTTTCTCCAACTAAACACAACACTAGGGAGGTTATCAACTGTTTCTCCTTTTATCAAACCAAGTAGATAAATACTCTCCAAGAATTAATGAGAGGTGAATACACCTATTTAACTCTATTACCATCCCTTTTACATTTAGTTTTAACCCTTTACCCTTTTAAAATTACCCCTTTACATTTCCCAAAGCGAAACTGTCAAATGAAAATTACATAGGAAAATTGCAAAATTACACAAGGAATTTCCAGAAGCGCAAAAAATTTCTTGTGATACCTTTTTGGGTGCCTTCCCATCATCCAAATTTACAAAGAAGGGTTTTTTGAGTATCTCAACATAGTTAGATCAAACGGGGGCTATTACCTCAAAACGAGACTCTAGCCCAAAAGACTCAAAAAACATGACATCCCAAAAACAAAAAGTGTGTATTCGAGGAATGCATTTGGTTTTTCTCAAGAGTCAAATTTCAACATTTTTAAAGTGTCATTGATGATACCCTATGTCTATTCAAAATTCCATTGATGAAAATTATCACATAAAATTTTTTTAAAAAATTAAAAATGAAATGCCAAAACATGCTCCAAAAAAAGGGTGATTCTACATCATCACTTTTCTCAAATCAGCTATACTCTAGTGAAAATTCAGCCTGCCATCATTTGATCGATAACTACCTTTCTCTGTGGAAGTGTAAATGACTTTAGGATGTCTAACGGCAAAACTCGTCTTCCTTGGCCTCAAACTCATTCTTCCAAGACTACTCCTAGAAGCACCACGAATTTCTAAAAGTAGGGTAGAGAGGTGATTTTTGAGCACTTTTTTACAAATTTCTTAAAAAATAAACCCTGAACTGGAAATCTGACAAAATGGGTTGTCTTAGAATTTTATTATCTTTCCAAAAACATATTTTTTTTCTCATTTGGAGGTTTGTAGAAAAAGCGTAGCTAATTTTGTTGCGCTTCTAGGGAGAGACAAAAACCCTACACCAGTCTGCACCAGTCTACACCAATAATTCATAATCTATCTAAAGAACCCCAAAATTTGTAAAAATTCAAAATTTGTGTGTGGGTTTGTTGTGTGAGTCTCTGAAAAAGTTTGTCATGCAACCAAGGAGGCATCATCAAGAAAATGGAGTTTTCCCCTCTCCTTTTGATTGATTTGAGTTTCTTTGAGCTTATCTTGCAACTGCTTAACCTTGACATTGCAAATCTTGTTTCGAGTGTAATAGGGATTAGAAAGGTGCCTCAACATATGATTGTCCTTTTTGGCCTTGTGAGGAATATTCTCCAAGTGTATGTTTACTTTATCGGTCCAAACTTCCCTATCATCATTGATTTCTCTTGAAATTATTTCCTCAAAGGTGAGTTCTTCTACAAGAAGTGCCTCTTATTGTTTTTCCTGCTCCAATGCTCTTTTCAAGCCTCTTATTTTTGGTCTTTTCCTTGTAATCTGTGCCTCATCCTCATTAGAATCATCATTTCCAATCAGAGCTTTTCCTTTGGCATCTTGCCTCTTAGCTTTCAACAAGTCCAATTCCAAGAGCACTTGTTTATCCTTCAAATGTTTGTTCTCTTTCTCAAGGAAGGAGATAAAAAACTGTGCCCTTCCCAAATTATCTTGAAACTCTCTAATTTTAGCACATTTTCCTTTGATGAATAGGTTTAGGGTTTCTTGTTTATCTTGGGATTCCAATTCTATTAGGTCAAAATCATGTTCTTCCTCAAGTATAATTGTCTCTTATTGTTCAGATAACCTTGCTTTGTTGATGTATAAGGCAATTCCCCTTCCAAAATTTGTGGAGCAAACACTTGCCTTTGTCCTCTCTGATAATTTTTGACCTATTTGTCCTCTTTTATCCCTTAAGGTGAATGGTGCTCCTCATGGCCTGATTCTTTAGCTTTGTTTAGCTGCTCCTCATTCTTTTCACTTGGAGGTTGTTCCTCCCTGTTGCTTGGTGATCCCATATCATACTCTGCTGAAGACAATTCTTGTTGTTGTAGTGGCTCTACCAAGTTCCCCTGAACTACAATTTCCAAAAATGACTCCTAAGTGATCTTATTCTCTTGCAATTGGTGAAGAATAATAATCTTAATCAAACTGTGGTGGAAAATATTGTCTATGTTATTTCTTCCCTTTTCATGTATGTTCTATGCCATCTTGGACACACTTTTGAAGAGGTAATTACACAAATTAAGAGATTTCACAGCTGTAAAATGCATTAGTGGTCTTATGTGGTATTTATAAAGTCTTGAAAAACGTCCTTCACAAGGGAAAAACTGCCTAATGGACTTCATCAATGGAGCATATTTATGCAATAATTATCTTAAAGGAAATACATGCAATGGAGCATCTTTATATGGTGATTTCAAGTAGAGTTTGAAGTATTCATCATCAAGACTCATACTCTTGAATGAATCTTATCCATGATTTGGTATACCAGTGGATGTGGAGATGGCTTCTAGTGTGAAATTGAAATTTATCCCTCCTATAACATCCATTTCCTTTTTCAAAGCAATGGAAAATAACCCTGTGAGTTGTTCATTATATCCCACCTCTTGTACCTTTTGGAAAAATTGTACATAGTTGACATCTTGAAAACATTTAAGTATAAAAGGAGATGAGATAATTTGATGGGAGCGAGAGTGCTCAAACCTCAGTATGTTTCTTCCTTTATACATCTTCCTCTTAGAGGGGGAGGTGTTAGTGTCCATGGTAGTAAGAAAACCCTAATGAAGAAGAGCAAAAACATAGTGTTTTTACTAGGTTTATGAATGAGGTGCTAATATGAGTTTAGGGTTGCCTGAATTTTTGAGGAAATTTAGTGGGAGAGGGAATGATGTTATGAAGTAGGGACAAGTGATTTTTTTGAATTTTTGTGAGGGGAAGGGGATGAAAAGGCCAAAACACAGGCCTACAATAAAAAATAGGTAGAAATTAGGGTTTGAGTAGAGTTTTTGGAAAAAATAGGAATTGGGTGAGGGGAATGGGTGTGAATGATTCAAATGGAGTGAATGAAGGTATGGAAGGTGAGTTTCAGGGCTTTCAAACTGAAAAAATTAGCATGACACAATTTCTCCAAATTGACCTTTAAAACCCTAGCTGAGAGAGTGAAATTATTTTATGTTTTGAAAATTGATGAAGAGGGGGATTTTCTCTTTACTTACTTGATTTGTAACTTGTATATACTCTTGAAAACCCTAAAAAAAAAATTATTGCTTCAATTTTCCTTTAGAAATTATTTCCCTACCTCCTATCTCAGATGTGCAACGAAGTGTTCAAATGCATAGCGGAAAGCACAGCGAAGTGTTCAGATGCATAACGGAAAGTGCAACGAAGATTCTAGAAGTGCAACAAGGTTAGAAGATGCGCAACGAGGAGAAATTTCTCCCAGTGAGAGCTAAAATCCTGAATTGTTTTCCAATGAGAGCTGAATTTTTGTTAGAAGAAAATGAAATGATAAATATACAACTCCTTTCTTTTTTTTTAAATCATCTTTTTCAACTTTAGTGGGGTTGCCCACCAAAATTCCATTTTGACTTTGAACTTGATCTTTTGCATTTTGAAGTTTTTATTTTGAATTTTGAACTTTGATGCCTTTTTAACATTGATTTTCTTCTTGGAAACTTAAAAATTTGTTGGTGGAACTTGAGTATTTGCAGCTACTTGGAACTTTGAAGTACTTATTACAAATTAAGAACGTGAAATTACATTGAACATAAAATTACATTTTTCTTTGAAATCAAATTTATTGATGAAATCACTTTATTGTCACTCCTTCGCTTGCTAGAATTTGTGAATGAAATGATGGTTTGATGTCCTTGGAACCCTAATACATAATGGAGACTCTCGAATGAATGAAACCATGATGAAAAAAAATATAATGATGATGACAACTCATGAATGATGCTACACTCAGCAAAGAGTGGAATGAGCCAACAACTAGTAAAATTTTCGGAGTAAAATTAGACCTATATCTACATCCAGTGACCAAATTTTTTCATGATGACCTAATGGAATGACAAAAAATTGAAATTGGGACCCTAGCAAGACATGATAAGAGTCTATTTGGTCACTGGTGGGAGGATACAAAAACTGACACTAACAGAAGGATTTATCATAGTTTGTTCTTCTTTATTGTTTTCTTGTTCTCTATCACTTTTATTTTCTTCAGGATAAATAATATGTCTAGATCTTAGACATAGATAATTACATCCTAAGGGGTTTATTTCATATACTGGATTTTCAATGATTTGGACGTACTAGACAACTCTATTTTTTAGGTTAGCATTTGGCTAAGATGGTAATTGAGGATGCATCGGAGGTTGAGGATTAGGAGGAAAATGGAATGGAGCTTGCAGTGTAGGTTGAGATTGAGGGATCATCCCTATGGGTGGATTTACTAATCCCGTAGGGAATTTCCAAGTTTGTGGCCACATTGAATTATGCACAGGCGTATTCTACTATTGTGAGGGATAGGAATTAGTAACTGGATTCTACCATAATGGGGTAGGATACTGCGAATTTTTACAACATAATACAATAAATGATTGATTCCTCCATGGTGATGTAGGATATGATTGGGATTTCCAGGCAGAATTGAAGGGTGATTGTCCTTTCCATGCGTTTCCAATATTATGTTGTGGAACATACTTTCCAGAATAAAATAATGATGGGTGTTGCATCATACCTGAAGGGCATGGCTGCTATTGTTGACATTGAGCCATCAGGTATGTAGGTTTTTTTTCCACTGCAGCTTCTTTAAGTACAACGTTTAATCTTGGGAGCAATGGAAATTGTTCTATCGAATGTTCTTTGGTGAAAATAGCACAGGTTCAAACCATATCCTACGAGTATTCCTTTTCAATGTGTTTCTTTTAGAAACGTGGAAAGAATATGGCCAATTCTTGATCTACCTCAACTTGATTTTGCTTAGCCTACAAAACATCTAACTGCATATTCAGTGTCCCCAAGATTTCAATTTTTAAATCCTCTAATAGCTTACCAATTTATGTCCACATTACACCACCACTCGTGGTCTTGCTAATTCGAGTGAGAGAATATCGTACTCGAGATTTGGCCCGTGTGCTCCCACGTGAACACTTGATACACAACTTAACAATATTATCATATTATTCTTGATATATATCACCTTTTCACATTAAATTCAATGTTTCTATCCACTCTCCTTTCGTGCCTTTTATCAAAGAAGATTTCAGTACTTCTTTTTTTATGGCAGTATAAGGCGATCTTTTCAAGTTGTACTGAAAACTCTCAGTATACTCTTCTAAAGTCTCACTGTCTTTTGCATTAATTTTAAAAATTTCATCCTTCAGATGCCTGGATCGACAATAATCTTGATATTTAGTAATAAAATAACTTTTCATTGAATGCCAAGAATTGATAGTGCCTCCTCCTAAGCCCATGACCCATCGTAATGCTGCTCCCTTCAAAGTAGAAGGGAACATTTTTAATTTATGTGGATCAGTGGTGTAATCATACCCTCTCCACAAAACATCTAACTCAAATAAAAAGGCATCTGGTCCCTCTAAGGTCATCCCATGAAAGGTTGGTATATTCTGTAAAGGGATAGCCTCCGTTGGGGCATTAGCCACTAGATCGACAATGGGTTTTTCCAATGTCGAATTTTTGTTTTTTTTCCCTTGGTTTTCCATCTAATGGAAGATCTGCTAGTAATTTTCAAGGATTTCTTGATCATGAGGTATTATTTGAGAAACAAAGTTATGGATACACCTTGGTTCTTGAGGGGTTTCTATTACACTGACTAAATCTGAATCTCAGGCATTTTATCTTCTATCAAGATCACGGGAGATCTAAATCCTGAGGATCATGGATTTGCTCCACTGGTTTCTCCTTCTATTTATTTCAAATTACAAGAATTTCCCTCTTCTGAAGGATTTGAGTGTTATATAAATGTAATTTTGAAGCTTTTATCAGTCCTTCAATTATGTGGTGAATCTCGGCATGAGCTCCAGTTGGTGATTTTTTTTCTTGAGAGATTATGGTAGATCCCTTCCCATATACTGTTCGGGGTCCTACTAATGCATGAGATTCGGATTTCCAAATAATTTTGTCAATGAAGGCCGTTCTCCCAAGACTCACCGATTCTTGGTTTTTTGTGGTTTTTGATACTGGTTTACGTTCTATTACTACTTGATTCCTTGTCTTTTTCTTATTTATACACACTCACAAAACCTAATCGTATCAACCAACTGTCAATGTTGGGCACAATTTTTTACTTTTCGCATGCGTAGGTTCTTACCTTCCATCTTCTCAATAATCAGCCATGAAATAGTGTAAGTAACCACTATAGAAAAGTTATATGAATCATCATCCTAATCACAACTATATTAAATGATAACAATAAATACCACTATAATTATATTATGTGAAAAGACTATTCTAATTTACAAAACACTTTATATATCTCTCAATAGGTCCAAACCTTGGAAGTACTCGGTAAATCATACAAATTCTTGAAAATCTCAAAGATAACTTATGGAATTCACAAACTCACAAATTATAGTTATGTAACGCAACCTAATCAGTGATTTCAGGAGATGCATAACAGAGTTACAAATATAGAGTTAAATTGACTATCTACCACTAAAGAAGGCGAGTAAATATTACCACAATTAATGTGAAGGATGAAAGGCAATCAACCAATAATGATACATAACATACAGTAGAACCTCCAGTGACTGGGCCCACAATCTCCAGAAGTACTACCTTAGATAAACTCAATACAAAGGAATTAAGATAATATCTTGAAAAAATTCATTAAATTCAAAGTGTTTTACAAAATATCCTCAAGAAGGTTCAACTTAGATTGCTATATGTAATATATAGTGAAAGTGTAATAATGAAAAAAAACAACCTTTGTCTTTTTACTTGTCGCCTTATATATTACATTTAAAGATGGAATATGGGGATATCCGGAGGATTTTTCTTTAACCATAAGGCCCTCAAATATTAATTATTAGTTTCCTATAACTTCGCTTTCCGAACATCCTCAAGCATCAAACTTTAATATGCTAAAATAAGGCATCATTTGATCCAATATCCTTCTCTAATATCTAAAGGGAACAACAGTCGCTCAATTGAACTAGTGTGCCTAAAAATTTACTCAAATTATAACATGTTTAATATCTATAAATCTCTAATTAACTAATCTATATTTGACTCGCTTTCATTATCCTTTGTCTCTTAAATCATTGCAGATCAAGGGTAAACTTTTAAACACGTACAAATTATTAAAGAAATAATGAAAATAACTATACCATTTCCATGGCCCAATATTACCGCACAGATTACCTTATTGCATGTACTCATGCAAACACATGATTAACATGTAGCAAATTTAAAGAATAAGTTGGTTAAAAATGTTCAACATACAACCAAAATCCATTCTTATTCTGAATAATCTTGAAAACTTCATTTTATATTCCTCCAGCAATTTCATATTCAATATTGTAACCCTTTGGAGGATACCAGATAACAAATCATTTGCACCATAACCCAATACAAGTGGGGCCTTTAGATAGAACCATAAAACTATATTGTTTCATTCGATTAGTTATCGCTTGTAAATTTTTGTAACTAAAAGGCTCTCTATTTTTTACCTTATTAGGGGATGCTTTCCATCGCTACGGTGCTGCCTGAAAGGCCTCATCTTTAATTTCTTAAAAATACTCAAGACTTGCTATAAGAACATATGCATGGGGGCCAAAGAAGAAGAAACCCTAGGTTGTTCCATGAACCTTTTATGCTTTATAAAAAGTTCGCAGTGGAATGATAGGTTCTCCTCTAACCCAAAGCTCTCAACCATTCTCCCTTCTTTCAAATATGTTATAGGTATTATACCATTTGATTTGATTCTAAGAAAATGATATAATATCTTAGAATTGCACATCCCCAATGAAAGGATTAGGGTTCTCATCTCTCTGTTATTCCATAAAGAAGTTATGCATGTAAACCTCACATAGGAAATACTTGACATTTTCCTCCTGTTCTCGAAAACACTTAATAAAAATAGAAATAGTAATGAATTCAAAGGACTATCTAGATGGTATTGTCTTTAGTTTCAATAATAAACATCGTTCAAGTAGAAACAAGGCATAGTTTTTAGCTAGAGGACTACAACAAAATGCATCAGAGTACAAAGAGCATATTTCCTTGGTTTGTTGCAGAGCTTTGTGGAGTTGTCCTCATAATTTATCTGTTTCCTTTTTCTCCAATTTGAGTTTGGTGTAAGTTTCTTCTTCATTAGCAGCGAATGCTTTGTGATTTTGCATAAATTCTTCATGTTCTGCCTGAGGTATCACTTCCCCTCGATATTTTTTCAATAATTGTTTATGCCTTTCTAATTCCCTATTTAGTACTTGGATAGTAGTATCCTTCATCAAGTGAGAATAAGGAAGCACTACTTCATTTTCTGTATCCCTGTTGGTAGTCACCAATAGGTCTGTCCAAATTGCTACCTCAAATGTGACCATAGAAGGGTTAATGTCTGTTTAAATTTTTGCATGATTGATAGAGATTCCTTTATTCTGATTCCATGCATGATTGATAGGAATCTCCTCACTTTGGACTCCAACTGTCACGGTTTTTATTTTCCTTATGTATTGTCCTCTAGATTTTTGAGGCCGTCTTATGAGTTGTTCTATCTGTTTTTGTTGTTTCTTTTTTTCGTGCTTCAATAGATTGATTATCTTCCTATTTTTTCCTTTCAACACTTCAATGGGTTCTAAAATTGGAACTGTCGATGAAGATGGAACAATAGTGACATTTTCATTAACAGGAGGGACTTCAAAGTCTTTATAATTTTCGTTAATAAAAACTGTAGCAGTTGAGGTATATTTAGAGTTTGGATTATTAGGGGTCAATGGAGTGGTTCCTTCTATAAAAGAGTCTTGTTCTTCCATAGTTTTGGTGGATTCTCCTGAATTTTCTTGGCTATGCATGCTTGGTGAAAATGGAAATATTTAATTATTATAAGAATTAGGGGCAGAGGCCTAAAAATTAGCAGCTAGTTCAGATGGATTCTCAGAACAGGAAAAGAGGGTTCCCATATTTTCCAAGTCCTAGGCTATTTCCTCTTCAAAAATTTGAGGTGATCTAACCCGTTGTTCCATGGGGGGTTCTTGAGATGACTCATTTTCTGATGCATGCTCAACATACCCTACATGTCACTTTGCCCTGGGTAGTCTTTAAGACCTTCTACGCTTAGGCAGAAAAGAAACTAGGAAAAAGGCTAACATCTTCTCAGCTCTAGTCAAATTATGCAAAGCTGGGGTTTAACTATTATTTTCCTCTCTTGGTTGACTGTTTACTATCTCAAGGGGGGATTTTCCATGCCTGGCTAAATTTTTTCTTCCTCGTTCATTTCTTCCATAGATGGTCGATCATTATGTTCCAAGAAATTTTTCCAACTTAATTGTGTCAATGGAAATTCCTTAACAACTATCAATTTTATTAAAAAGTGGTGACTTACTATAGCACTTGGATCCTTGGCTCTACCCAATCTATTATAAAATTCATGTAAAAGGAAATTTAAAAGGAAAGGCATGTTTAGGAATATTTTATGTATTAAAGTTGTCAAAAGTTTTAGATGGCGTAGTCTTACAATGTCATGACAACCGTCACATAAAATGTACCTCTCGATTATGTCTGGCAACTCCTCCCATGGCTCTCCAAATGAAGCAGGGTGGAATCATTTTCCATTACGGACCAGTTCCTCACCAGGGTCTGTAAAAAATTCCATCACACTTTGGAGCCCAGTATGCTTGTCTATCCATTTCTCTCCTTCTGTGGAGAGACCTGTAACTTCTACCAGGATCATTTCATTGAATTGTATCTACTTTCCTTTAACCACTATGACTTCATTTCTCAAATTCTGTAAAAATTCTAAAGCCATAGTATTATCAAATCCCTCCAATCGAGAGAAGTATTCAAGCCAACCCACCCTTTATAATATTCTTTGGGCCTACTAAGTCACTCGTCGTGTAACAGGCTCACTTTGAATTGATTTACCCCCCATTGTTATTGGTTTGGATAAGATCGCTGCAAAAAAAAAAATGTATATAGATTTGTTTCAATATGGTAATCTTCTAATAGAACGAGCAATATGATAGAGCAACATCGTCCAATGTGCTTTTCTGTGACAGAAATTTCCATTTTTGTTAATTGTGCTTAGTCACGTTAGGAACATGCTATGCCTTACCTCCACCCAATATTAAAGGTCTTTTGCGACCAGTAGAGTTATGGAAATTAATTTTTCACATGAAAGAAATCATTACCACAAAGGGGAATGGTCAAATCAGGCACAACCAGACGGAAGAAACAATTAACTGTCATATATGCGTGGATTGCTGATGTGCATTAATTATTATAGAAAAAAAACATAATAATAATGATATATCACGTGTAAAAATATTTCCTTTTCAATAAAATAATAACCTTTGAATAACATAATAACATATATCTGGTGACATTCCTTTATAGATAAAACACATATTACATAGGTTCGAAAGTTTAGAATTTTTTCATGTAATAATTGATATACCACCGCTAGTTTTTTTTTAAAGGATAAATGTTGATAGTGGTGATGGTGATATATTTATTAAGAAAAAGGAGGTATAAAAATATAATCATGATAAGGAAATTCAAGATACATTCCAATGCCATAGGAAGAGCCAATGTTGCCAGCAGGTGTTGATAGCCTTGACAGGGTTCCCTTTTTAACTTGTAGATGAGACAATGTCCAATGAATGATATATCATATTGTTATTTGAAATTATTTTTATCAAAAATGTCATTGTTCTCGCGTGGTGACCAGATAACAACAATGCCACTCACTAGATCATAAAAAAGTGAACAATTTGGCTCCTGATGAGACCTCTCATCCTTTTGACACTAATGTCAAAGGCCAGTACCCTCGTTTGGTAGCCATAACAGGAATGCCACTTATGTTATTTTCCTATGATTGTGGTAGGCTAGCTCCTGCCGAGACCCCCTATCCTTATGATGAAGTTGGTTTATTGATGAAGATGTTGATTACGTAATATTCTAATTAACTTTTAAGTTCTATAGCTTCATCCAAGGAAACGGGAGAGCGCATGTTTTCTTCTTGAAATATAGGTTGGGGTAACTGAAAATTTACAGAAGGCGGACTAGGTTTAACATGAGGATACATAATAAGAACTTTGAAAAATTTTCCTTTCACGATCATCATGTGGCCATTTCAACATCCTATATACGCATCCACCGTTGCTAACCATGGTGTTCTGAGTATTATCAGGTGTCTATCTAGTCTACTTCTTGGTTTGTTGACCAAGAAGTCTATAAGATATTCCTAGGTTTCTACAGAGACAATAATTTCTTCCAAAGTTCCTTTAGGCTTGGTCACCTACCTGTCAGCTAATTCTAGTAGGGTCGAGGTTGGTTTAAAAGTTGTGATTCCCAATACATTACAGGTTTCGTAGGTCATAAGGTTAATAAATGCTCCCAGGTCTACCAATGTGTTTGGAAAAGTGCAGTTGTGTATTTGGAAAATCACGGCCAGACTTCTTGGATCTTCATATTTAATAAGAACTTGTTTTCCTAAAATAATTTCATATAATGTAAGTACAACGTGAATTTTTGGTGTATCTTTTGGTTTTCTCCCAGGATTTTTCCCACATAGTTCCTTACTTGTTTTGGAATAAATTGGGATATCTCGTATAGCTTGCAGGAGTGAATTTTTTATAAAGATATTTTTCAATTCCCCTACAATGTCAAACTTAGGGTAAATGGCTCATTTAGTTATCATGAGTCTCTCAGGAAATAGAGGGGAATTAGTTATGACTTTCTCATATTCTTGTTACTCAACTATGTTTCCTGCTAGTTTTTTTCTGAAATAACTACAGTCGAAGGATTTAGCATAGTTTTTTCTTATTTATTATTTTCTTGTTCTCGATCATTCTAATTTTCTTCAGGATAAATAATACATCCAGATATTAGTTGGAGCTCTTTACATCCTAAGGGGTTTCTTTCATAGACCGAATTTTCAATGATTTGCACGTAATTGACAGGTCTATTGTTGCGGTTAGCATTTGGCTAAGCTAGTGATTGAGGACGCATCAGAGGTTGACGATTAGGAGGCAATTGAAATGGAGCTTGGAGTGTAGGTTTAGATTGAGGGATCGTCCCTATGGGTGGATTTATTAATCCTGTAGGGCGCTACCAAGTTTGAGGCCACATTGAATTCTACACAGGCGTATTCGACCATTGTGAGGGATAGGAATTAGTAACTAGATTATACAATAATGGGGTAGTATAGTGTGAATTTGGCCAGCCTGAACCAGCAAATGATTGATTCAGCCATGGTGATGTAGGATATGATTGGGATTGCCAAGAATAATTGAAGGGTGTTTGTCCCTGCGATGTGTTTCCAAGATTACGTTGTGCAATATACTATCCAGAATAAATTAAGGAGGGGTCTTGCATCATATGTGAAGGGTGTGGTTGCAATTGTCGACGTTGAGCCATGAGGTATGCAGGTTCTTTTTCCTCCTCAGCTTACTTAATTACAACTTAAAATCCTGGGAGTGACAGACACTATTATGTCGAATGTTCTTTGGTTCAAATGGCATAGGTTCGAACCATGTCCAGCGGGCATTCCCTTCCAATGTGTTTATTTCAGAATCATGGAAAAAATATGTCCAATGCTCGATTTGCCTCAGCTTGATTTTGTTTAGCCTGCGAAACATCTAACTACGTAATCAGTGTGCCCAAGATGTTGGTTTTAAAATCCTCTAAAAGATTAACAATTTCTATTCTGGTTACACCACCACTCATGGTCTTGCTGATTGTGGTGAGAGGATCCCGTACTCTAGATTTGGCCCGTGTGCTGCCATGTGAACACCTGATACAAAGCTTAACAATATTATCATATTCTTCTGGATGGATATCACCCCTTCCCATTAAATTCAATGTTTCTATCCACTCTTATTTCATTCCTTTTATCAAAAAAATCTTTGAGTACTTCTTTATGTATGGTAGTATAAGGTGATCTTTGCAAGTTGCACTGAAATCTCTCAATATACTCTTCTAAATTTTCATTGTATTTTGTAGTCATTATAAAATTTTCATCCTTTAGATCCCTGGATCGACAATAGTCCTGATATTTAGTAATAAAAGAAATTTTCATTTCATCCCAAGAATCAATAGTGCCTCCTCCTAAGCCCATGAACCATCGTAATTCTGCTCCCTTCAAAGCAAAAGGGAACCATTTTAATTTATGTATATCAGTGGTGTAATCATACCCTCTTCACAAAATATCAAACTCAACTAAAAAGGAATCTAGATCCTCTGAGGTCATCCTGTGGAAGGTTGGGATATTCAGTAAAGGGACAACCTTCATTGTGGCACTAGCCACTGGATTGACAATGGGATATTCCAATGTCAAAGTTTGATTTTTTTTCCCCTTGGTTTTCCATCTGATAGAAGATGTGCTAGTAATTTTCAATTCTTTCTTGATCAGAAGGATGTATTTGAGCAAGAAAGCTATGGATAAAACTTTGATCTCGAGGGTTTTTTACTACACTTCCTAAATCTGGAATCTCAGACATTTTTTCTTCTACCAAGAACACAGGAGATCGGTCTCCTAAGGATCATGGATCTGATCCACTTATTTCTCCTTCTCCTTCTTTCAAATTTCAATAATTTATCTCTTGTGAAGGACTAGAGTGTTGAATAAATGTTCTTTAGAAGCTTTTCTCGGATCCTTCAGTTTTGTTGTGAATATCAACATGAGCTCCAGTTGGTGATTCCGTTGCTTGAGGGATTATTGTATAGCCCTTCCCAGATATTTTCCGGGTTCCTACTGATGCATGAGATTCAAATTTTTGAATAATTTCGTCGATGAAGGTCGTTCTCCCCAGGCTCACTGGTCCCTAGTTTTTTTTGGTTATTGGTACTGATTTTTGTTCTATTAATACTTGATTCCTATTCTTTTTCTTAGTCTTACACACTCACATAGCCTAATCATATCAACTGAAAGAGGGTGTCGGGTGCAATATTTTTATTTTTCACATGTGTAGGTTCTTACCTTCCATCTTCAATACTCAGCCTCCCAGAAATACAATCTATAAATTGACAACCTCCCCCGCAACGAGGCCAAAATGATGGGCACTAAAGTGACTCCTAAAAATTAACTTAATCCTACCTTAATTAATCTTATCAACCTGGGATTTGTATTTTCTTTCAAGGCTATTAGAAAAAATCTATGCAAGAATAGAGCCCTTAGATTATGAAAAAGTGTAAGTAACTACTTAAAATAAGCTACATGAATCATCACCCTAATTCAATCGTTGTAGAAATAAACGATAACAGTAAATAATTACTATTACAATTATAGTTATGTAGAAAAGACTATTCTAATTCACAAACCACTTTATATTTCTCTCAACAGATCCAACACATAAGGAAGACTAGTAAATCATACAAATGCTTGAAAATCCCAAATATAACTTATGGAATTCACACAATCACACTTTATAGTTATGAAATGCAATCCAATCATTGATTGCAGGAGATGCATAACAGAATTACAAATATAGAATTCATTGATTATCTACCACTAAATAAGGCAACTAAATATTAACACAATTAATGCAAACGTAGAAAATTAATCAACCAATAATAATACATAATAGACAGTAGAACCTCCATTGACTGGGCCAAAAATGTCCAGAAGTACCGCCTTAGATAAACTCAATACGAAGGAATTAAGATAATATCTTGTGAAAATTCATTAACTTCAAAGTGTTTTACAAAATAACCTCAATAAGGTTCAACTTATATTGTTATACGTAATATACAGTGAAAGTGTAAAACTGAAAAATAAAAAAATATGTCTTTTACTTGTTGTCTTATATTTTACATTTAAAGACTGACTATGGAGATATCTTGAGAATCAGTAGAATCTTAGGATTTCTCTTTAACCATAAGGCCCTCAAATAGTATTGATTAGTTTCCTATAACTTCGCTCTCTGACCATACTCAGGCGTCAAACTGTAATCTGCTATAATACGGCATCAGCTGATCCAATATCGTGCTCCAATATCTCAAGGGAACAAAAATCAATCAGTTGAATTGATTTTCATAATGATTTACTCAAATTATAACCTTTTCGATATCTATAAAGCTCAAATTAACTAAGATATCTTCAACTCGATTTCATTATCCTTTTTCTCTTAAATCATTGCAAATCAAGGGTAAAATTCTTAAAAACATAAAAATTATTAAAGAGATAAGGAAAATAAATTTACCATTTCCATGTCCCAATATTACCCCACAGCTTACCTTATTTCATGTCCTCTTGCAAAAATATGATTAACATGTAGCAAAGTTAAATAATAAGCTGGGTAAGAACGTTCAACATACAACCGAAATCCATTCATGTTCTGAAGAACCTTTAAAGCCTCACTTTATTTTCCTTCAGGAAGTTCATATTCAATATTGTAACCCTTTGGAGGATACCAGATAACAGGGCATCTATACCAACACCCAATCCAAGTGGTGCCTCTATATAGAACCATACAACTATAATGTTTCACTCGATTAGTTGTCGCCTAAAAATTTCTGTAACTAAAAGGCTCTCTGTTCTTGACCTTATTAGGGGATGCTTTCCATATTTGTTGTGCTACCTGAAGGGCCTTGTCTATAATATCTTAAAAATACTCAATACCTACTATAAGAACATATTTATTTGTGGGGGGAAAATTAGAAGAAACCCCAGGTTGTTCCATGAACTTTTTATGCTTTATAAAGTTCCAAGCCATTCTCCCTTATTTGAAATATTCTATAGTACCTGTAACATTTGATTTGATTCCTAGAAAAGGATATAAAAACTTGGAATTTCACATCCTCAATGAAAGGACTAGGGTTCTCATCCCTCTGTTCTTCCATAAAGAAGTTATGCATGTAAACTTCACATAATAAACACCTGACATTTTCCTCCTGCTCTCGAAAACACTTAATAAAATTAGAAACAGTAATTAATTCAAAGGGTTGGCCAGACTATATGGCCTTTACTTTCAATAATAACTATCGTTCAAGTAGAAACAAGGCATAGTTTTTGCTAGATATCTACAACATAATGCATTAGAGTACATAGAGCATATTATTTCCTTGGTTTCTTCCAGAGATTTTTGGAGTTTTCCTCGTAATTTATCTATTTCCTTTTTCTCCATTCTGAGTTTGGCATAAGTTTTCTCTTTAGTAGTAGCCAATTCTTTGTACCTTTGTAGAAATTCTTGGTGTTCTACCCTAGGTATTACTTCCCTTCGACAATGCTTCAAGAACTGTTTATGCCTTTCTAATTCCCTGTTGAGATCTTGGATAGTGGTATCCTTGATCAAGTGAGAATAAGGAAGAACTGCTTCAGTTTGTGTAGCCATGTTCGTAGTCACCAATAGGTCTGCTTGACTTTTTGCCTCAAATCTGACCACATAAGGGTAAATGTTTGTTTGAATTTTCTGCATGATTGATATAAATTCCTTCAGTCTGAGTCCCTGCATGATTGATATAAATTCCTTCAGTCTGAGTCCCTGCATGATTTATAGGAATCTCCTCACTTTGGACTCCAACTGTCACATTTTTTATTTTCCTTTTGTATTGTGCTATATATTTTGGAAGCCATTTTCTGAGCTATCCTATATGTTTTTGTAGTTTCTTATTTTTGTGCTTCAATAACTTGATTCTTTGCATATTGTTTCCTTTCAACCCTTCAATAGGTTCTAAAATTGGAACTATAGATGAATATGGAACAATAGTGACATTTCCATTAATAGGAGGGACTTCAAAGTCTTCATAACTTTGGTCAATCAAAACTGCAGCAGTTGAGGTATATTCATATTTATGATTATCATGGATCAATGGAGTGATCCCCTATATAAAAGAGTGTGGTTATTTCACATTTTCAGTTAAATATCCTGAATGTTCTTGCCTATGAATTCTTGGTGAAGATGGAAATATTTCAATATTATTAGAATTAGGGGTAGAGGCTAAAAAATTAGCATTTGGTTCAGATTTATTCTTAAAACAGTCTTCATTCATGTCAAAGTAAAAGAGGGTTCCCATATTTTCCAAGGCCTAGGCTATTTCCTCTTGACAAATTCAAGGTGAGCTAACCTATTGTTCCATGGGGGGTTCTTGAGACAACTCATTTTATTATGCATGCTCAAAAAACCCTATAGGATAATTTTCCTTGGCTAGTCTTTCAGAGGTTCTATGCTTAGCCAGCAAAGAAACTAGGACATAGGCTAACCTCTTCTCAAATCTAGTCAAATTCTGCAAAGTTGGGGTTTGACTATCATTTTCCTCTCTTGGATGATTGTTTACTATTTTAGGGGTTGCATTTTCCATGCCTGGATGAATATTTTATTCCTCATTCATTTCTTCCACAGATGACCGGTCATTAAGTCCCAAGAAATTGTCCCATCTTAATTGTGACAATGCCAATTCCCTAATAGATATAAATTTGACTAAACTGTGGTGAATGACTATAGCACTTGGATCCTTGGATTTACACAATCTATCAACAACTTGATGTAAAAGTAAATTTAAAAAGAAATACATCTTTATGACTATGTTCTATTTTAAAGCTGCCAATATTTTTAGATGGCACGATATTACCACGTCATGACATCCATCACATATAATGTACCTCTGGATTATGTCTGCAAGCTCCTGCCATGGTTCTCCAAATAAAGCGGAGTGGAATCCCTTTCCTTTGTGGAGAGGTTCCTCACCACGGTCTGTAAACAATTCCATCACACTTTGGAGCCTGGTATGCATGTCTATCCACTTCTCTCCTTCCGTTGAGAGACTTGTAACTTCCACCAAGATCATTTCATGACTTCATTTCTAAAATTCTGTAAAAATTCTAAAGCCACAGTATTATAAAATCCCTTCAATCAGGTGAAGTATTCAAGCCAACCCACCCTTTCTAATGTTCTTCAAGCCTGCTTAGTGACCCGTAGTATAACAGGCTCACTTTGGATGGATTTACCCCCCATTGTTGCTAGTTTGGACGAGATTAATGCAAAAAAAACTATATACAAAGTTGTTTCAATCTAGAAATATTTTAATAGAATGATCAATATGACAGAGTAACATCATCTGGTGTGCATTTGTGTGACGGAAATTTCCATGTTTGTTAATTGTGCTTAGTAACGTCAAGCACGTGCTTTTCCTTACCTCCCCCCAATAGGAAAGGTCGACCGCGAATGATAGAGTTATGGAAATTACATGTTCAGACGGAAGTAATCATTACCACAAAGGGGAATGGTCAAATTAGGCAAAGCCAAAGGGAAGAAATAATTAACTGTCATATATGCGTGGATTGATGACATGCAGTAATTATTAGAGAAAAAAATAATAATAATAACGATATATCATGTGTAAAAATATTTCCTTTTTAAGAAAATAATAACATTTAAAGAACATACAAACATATATCTGGTGACATTCCTTTATAGGTAACATGCATATTACATAGGTTCGAAAGTTTAGAATTCTCTCATGTAATAATTGATATACCAAAACTAGTTGTTTTTACAAGTATAAGTGTATATAGTGGTGATGGTGATATCTTTATTAAGAAAAAGGAGGTCTAACAACATAATCATGATACGGAAATTCAAGATAAATTCCAATGCCATAGTCAGAGCTACTATGGTGAGCAGACATTCATAGCTTCGACGGGGTTGCCTTTCTAACCTGTAGATAAGCCAATGTTCTATGAGTGATATATCCTATTACTATTTAAAATGATTTTTCTCAAATATTTCATTGTTCTGGCGTGGTGACTAGATAAAAACAATTCCACTCACTAGATCATAAAAAAGTGAACAAGTCGGCTCGTGATGAGACCTCTTGTCCTTTTGACACTAATTTCAAAGGCCATTACCTTGGTTTGAAAGCCATAATGGGAGTTTCACTTATTTTATTGTCCTATAATCATGGTAGGTTGGCTTGTGATGAGACCCCCTATCCTTATGAGAAAATCTAATTTTTTAAGTGTTGTTTCTGAAAACTGATCTTTTTATCATCAAGGGTGGCTTATCAACTCCTTAATGGTTTTAGAATGGCGTAAGGAAGAAAGAGGATGCCAGATAAATTATCTGTAAATCCTTTTCTATGTTGAAATAAATTCAACATTTCGAGATGTACAAAAAATATAAAACTAATATGGTGGTGATGGATCATGAAAATTTTATGATTCTTCCAAAGAAATCCGAATATAAGGAAAATATTTAAATTGATAGGATGTGCCAGAGGAAAACTAAAATATGTTCTTCATAGGATGATAGGTAAGATGTTATTATTGACACTATGATAGATTAAAGATCAATTCTTTTTAATTTTTCTTTTTTAAAGATTTCATTCATTTATATGAAAGTAGGGATAGCTTGGTGCAAAGAAAACAACAATTGTTCCAAAGGGAAGAACATCTATGATAAAAAGGAAAAAAAAATTGTGCCGAAATGAAGTGTCGAAGGGAACAACAAGTGTGATAAAGGGAACAAAAATTGTGTTGAAAGTAACAATAGTTGTTATAAAGGGAACAAAAATTGTGCCAAAGGGACCAACAGTTGTGATGAAGGAACAAAAAATCTGTCGAATGGAACAACAATTGTGGAAAAGGGAAAAAAAACTGTAATAAAGGGAACAAAAACTTTCTTAAGGTATTTTATCCCCTTCTTATTATGAAGAAAAGAAAAAGAAAAGGAAAAAAAGGAAGAAAAATAATTTAATCACCCTTAAAGAAAATATATACATTATATAAAAAATGATAAAGAAAAGAAAATTTTATGAGGATGGAGCTGCTCAGTTGCTACCCCAGTTAGCTATAATCTGGAAAGTATGACCATTACTTATCTCATGATAGAAATACTCCTTCATGAGCGGTTGGTGGTAGAGGCTTAATAGATGTATGTTTACTAGAAAATAGGTACCAAATCCATCGATAATTATTAGGGTTATGGTACCATTATTGTGGAATTATTTGATTTCATATGGCCAGAGCCACCTTATCTGTAATTTCCCTAGAAAACCCTAGAACATGGAACCATATAGCAACACCCAGTTTCCCATTTGGAATGATTTATTTTTAATCAGTTGATCATGTTGTTTAGCTCTTTCCTTCTGTATAATAGTAGTGTGTTCCACAACAAATATATGTGCATCATCTAACTCATTAAGCTGTTGTAGGCACTGGGTTTGTGCTTCTGTAGAATCTAATCCAATCTCCCTTTCAGTCTTGAGAGTTTTTATCTCGAATTCTATTGGAAAATTTGGTTCTTTGCTGAAGACATGGTGATACAGCGACTGACCAGTATCGTTCCTTCATGTTGTCTGATAATCCCATAGGGCATCTGGGAGCTTGGATGCCCAATTTTGACTATTTGTAGACATAATTTTGGTTAAAATTGCCTCTATAATCTTGTTAGTACTTTCAAATTGTCCATTTTCTTGGGTGTGATATGGAGAAATAACTCTATGTTTAATATGATAATTATGAGAGCTGAAATTTTATTACCTATAAATTGTGGCCCTCCCACTGTTATTAATTTCCTTTGTAATCCATATCGCACAAACAATTCGAACGGAAAATTAAGCACTACCTCCTTTGTGGCTCTTGGAGAAGCAACTGCTTCGACCCATTTAGTTACATAGTTCGTGCAAACAAATATGTACACTTTCTAATTTGATGGTGGGTTTATGGGGCCAAAAAAATCTAGCACCCATATTTCAAATGGTTCTCCCACCACTTGCAGTTGTAAGGGCATCTCGTCACCTTCGCCAAGACTATCCATCCATTGACAAATATCACAGGCTTGAACATAACTTTTTGCATATTTAAAGATTGTAGGCCAGTAATAACCCATCTGAAGAACTTTATGTCCTGTTTGGCGGTCTGCAAAGTGTCCTCTATAGTGTTCGTCATGGTAGGTCCTTAAAATAACTTCATCCTCTCTGATGCACCTTCAGATTTGAAAATCAGAACCGGTGTGAAAAATATAACTACCGATCGAGGAAAAACATTTGTTGTGCTATATGATCAATTTCCTTTCTCGTGGTCACAGGTGTGTTGGAAATTTCCCTACCACCAAGTAATTTTCCACTTTGGTGTACCACGGTGTTTTTATTGTCACAAGAAATAGATGCCCGTCTAGAAATTGGTCGTCTACAGGCTGATGGTCATCTACTTTAGGTACTCGAGACAAGAAATCTGCCACATTTTTTCTTTTCCATGTCATTCCTTAATGGTGATATCGAATTCCGAAAACAACAATAACCATTGGGTAAACTGACCATTAGTAATGGGTTTATTAGCTAAATATCTAATAGCATAGTGATCAATATACATAAAAATTGAGTAGCCTGTTATATAATGTTAGAATTTATCGATAGCATGTATAAAAGATTAAAAAAAAAAAAAAATTGTTATTGTATAGTTTAACTCAGCAGGAGTAAGGTTTTTGTTGATATAGTAGATAGCATAAGGCTTCTTGTCTTCTTCTTGTCCAAGAACAATGCCTATGGTTGTGTCTGATGCATCCGAGGAGATGTGAGAGGGTAGCTCCCAGTTTGGTCCTCTTAATACTCATGCTGACGAAATGAGTTTCTTGAGACATACAATAGAAACATCACAATTGTCAGACAATTCAAATTCGACATTTCCTATTAAAGTACATAAAGGTGCAACTATCTTTGAAAATTGTTCTATAATTCTGCGATAGTATCCTGCATAACCGAGAAAACTACGTACCTAAATTTTTGTGTGGGGTATAGGTAACTTAAGGATTACCTCAATTTTGGATGGATCCACCTAAATCCCTGTAGCAGAAATATAGTGCCCTAAAACCACACATCCCATCATCATCATGTGGCACTTTTCATTGCTTAAACACAACCTGGTAGCAATACATCGTTCAAGGAATTTCTCTAAATTATTCATAGCTTGATCAAACTCGTCCCCAAACTGGGTGAAATCATCCATATACAAATCAAGTCCCTCATTGATTAGGTCGAAAAAATACTCGAGATTGCTCTTTGAAACTTTTCCGGAGAATTACAAAATCCAAAGGGTAATACTTTATATGTGAATGTGCCTCATGGATAGGTAAACATGATTTTACCTTGATCTTCCAAAGAAATCTAAATTTGATTGTAACCACTAAGACCATCTAGAAAAGAAAATAATTACTTTCCAGCTAAAGTATCAAGGACTTGGTCTATGAAAAGAAGGGGAAAATGGTCTTTTTGGGTATCTTTATTGAGTTCTCTATAATCTACACAAATTCTCCATTTCCCATTTTTCTTAGGGACGACTACCAAACCCACTGGTTGTCTAAAATTGGGTATATGAAGTTTATATTCAACAATTTCAGCAATTATTGTTTCAAAATATCCCTGAGGTCCAGATTCAACCTCTACGGTTTCCGGATAGGACAACCATCCCTTTAAATATAAATGTGATGGGCGCAGAGTTGTGGGTCAAGAACTTTCATGTCTGAATATTCCTAGGGAAAAGATTTCTTGTATTTATGAAGAATCTGAATTAATTTCTACAGTTGATATTTTTCTAGACCATCATTAATGTTAAGAGTTTTTCCTGGTTATATTTCAGATGGAATGTTGTTATGGACAACAGTTGTGGGAATATGATTTTCGTTTAAATTTTCTAAGGGGTCTCCTTGTGTATCATTATCAAGCAGGGATTTTAGCATTTGGCATGTTTGGTTTCCAATAACAGCTGGTTTATTGATGAAGTTGCTGACTACATCATCTTCTAATTTATTTTTAAGTCCCAGAGCTTCATCCAAGGAAAGGGGAGAGTGCATATTTCCTTCTTGGTATCTAGGTGGGTGTAACTGAAATTTTACAACAGGTGGACTAGGTTTATCAGGAGGATACAGAATAATATTTTTAACAATTTTTCCTTTATCAATCGTCATGTTTCCAGTTTGACATCCTATATATGCATCTATCATTGCTAACCATGGTCTTCTGAGTACTAACGAGTGTCCATCTAGTCTACTTCTTGAGTTGATGACCAGGAAGTCTACATGATATTCCCAGGAGTCTACAGAGACAGAAATGTCTTCCAAAGTTCCTTCAGACTTGATCACCAATTTATCAGATAATTATAGTAGGGTCGAGGTTGGTTTCTAATTTGTGATTCCTAAGACATTACATTTTTCATAGGTTAGAAGGTTAATAACTGCTCCCAGGTCTACCAATATGTTTATAAAAGTGCAACCTTGTATTTGGACAGTCACAACCAGACATCCTAGATATTCATATTTAACAGGAACTTGTTTTCCTAAAATAGGTTCAAATAATGTTCCTACATTGTGAACTGTGGGTGGATCTTTTGGTTTTCTCCCAGGTTTTTTCACACATAGTTCCTTCATTCTTTTGGCATAAATTGGGATATCTCATATAGCATGCAGTAGTGGAATTTTTATTTACATATTTTCAGTTCCCCTACAATGAAAAACTCAAGGTAAATGCTTAGTTTAGTTATAATGAGTCTCTCATGGAATGGAGGGGATGTAGTTATGACTTTCTTAGATTCTTGTTGCTTGATTGTGTTTCCCGCTAGTTTTATTTATGAAATAACCACAATCGAAGGATTTATCATAGTTTGTTATTATTTTTTGTTTTCTTTTTCTCAATCATTCTGATTTTCTTCAGGAGAAATAATACGTCTAGATTTTAGTCGGAGCTCATTACATTCTAAGGGGTTTATTTCATAGACCTGATTTTCAACAATTTGCACATACTGGATAGGTCTATTGTTGGTATTAGAATTTATCTTAGCTAGAAATTGAGGATGAATCAAAGGTTGAGGATTAGGAGGAAACTTAAATGGAGATTACAATGTAGGTTGAGATTAAGGGATCATCCCTATGGGTGGATTTACTAATCCCGCAGTGTGCTGCCAATTTTTAGACCACATTGAATTATACATAGGCTTATTCCACCATTGCGAGGGATAGGAATTAGTAACTAGATTCTGGCATAATGGGGTAAGATACTCTGAATTTGGCCAACCTGATGCAATAAATGATTGATTTGGCCATGGTGATGTAGGATATGATTGGGATTTCCAAGAAGAATTGAAGGGTGATTGTACATGCCACGTGTTTCCAAGATTCTATTGTGGAATATAATTTCCAGAATAAAACATGGATGGGTGTTGCATCATAACCTAAGGGTGTAGCTGCCATTATCGACATTGAGCCATTAGCTACGCAGGTTATGTTTCCTCCTCAGATTATTTAAGTACAATTTTTAATTCTTGGAGTGACAGACACTGTTCTATCGAATTTTCTTTGGTGCAAATGGCACAGGTTCGAACCATGTCCAGCGGGCATTCCCTTTCAATGTTTTTATTTCTACAACATCAATAGAATATTTCCAATGCTCGATCTGCCTTGGGTTGCTTTTTTTGAGCCTAAAAAACATCTAACTGTGTATTCATTGTGCCCAATATGTCATTTTTAAAATCCTCTAAAATATTACCAATTTCTGTTCGCGTTACACCACCACCCGTGGTCTTGCTGATTCAGGTGAGAGGATCCCGTACTCCAGATCGGGCCCGTGTGTTGCCACGTGAACACCTGATACACAACTTAACAATATTATCATATTCTTCTTTATAAATATCACCATGTCCCATTAAATTCAATGTTTCTATCCTCTCTTCTTTCATGCCTTTTATCAAAGTAGCTTTCAGTACTTATTTTGGTAAGGTAGTATAAGGCAATCTTCACATGTTGTACTGAAATATATCAATATACTATTCTAAAGTTTCACTCTATTTTGCAGTCATTTTAAAAAAATCATCCTTTAGATCCCTAGATCGACAGTAAACCTGATATTTAGTAAGAAAATAAATTTTCATTGCATCCCGAGAATAAATAATGCCTCCTCCTAATCCCATGAACCATTGTAATTCTACACCCTTCAAAGTAGAAGGTAATAGTTTTAATTTATGTGGATCAGTGATGTAATCATACCCTCTCCACAAAACATTGAACTCAAATAAAAAGGATTTTGGATCCTCTGAGGTCATCCCGTGAAAGGTTGGGATATTCTGTAAAGGGATATCCTTCATTGGGGCACTAGCCACTAGATCAACAATGGGATATTCCAATGTTGAATTTTGTCTTTGTTGGCCTTGGTTTTCCATTTGATCGAATATCTGCCAGTAATTTTCATGGATTTCTTAATCAAGTGGTATTATTTGAGCAAGAAAGTTATGGATACAACATGGCTCTCGAGGGGGTTTTACTACACTGCCTAAATCTCGAATCTCAAGAATTTTCTCTTCTACCAAGATCATAGGAGATACAAATCCTGAGAATTGTGGATCTACTATGTTGGTTTATCCTTATTTCTCTTTAAAATTACAATAATTTTCCACCTGTGAAGAGTTGGAGTGTTGAATAAATGTGCTTTGGAAGCTTTTCTCAGATCCTTAAGTTTTGATGTGAATATCAACATGATATGTAGTTGGTGATTCAGCTATTTGAGGGATTATGGTAGAGCCTTTCCCAGATACATTTCAGGTCCTACTGATGCAAGCTATTTGACTTTCCTAATAATTTCGTTGGTGAAGGTCGTTCTCCGAAGGCTCACCAGTCCCTGGGTTTTTGTGCTTTTTTATGCTGGTTTCTATTCTATTACTACTTGATTCCTAATTTTTTTCTTAGTCATACATACTCACATAGCCTAATCAATAGAAAGTGGGCATTGGGCGTAAGCTTTTTAATTTTTGCATGCATAGGTACTTACATTCCTTTTTCAAAGCCCGAACTCCAGAGATACAATCTGTAAATTGACAACCTCCCCAGAAATGACACCAAAATGTCGGGAAGTAAGGTGACTCCTAAAAACCAAATTAATCCTACCTAATTCATTAATATTATCAACCTATGATTCGTATTTTGTTTCAACGTTATCGGCAAAGTCTATGAAAGAATATTCTTTAGATTATTGTTACACCATTTTTTGGTCATCTAACCTACTATCATTAGATGGACCCAAGTACACCATGTAAGACCAATTTTACCCTAAGTAAAATTTCTTTCACTATGTAAAATAACTTAATAAAACACATTTATTAGTTTGTTTATGGTCTAAAAAGGAAACCCCAAAAGCAAATATTAAACAAACCTATATTTGTTTGATTTTCCTCAAGAAATAATTAATTAAACAATAATTTAATTATTATTCCTGGTCATGTTTAACCCAAAACAAAGAAATTAATTAGATAAATCTTTATTTATCTTATTATTTTCTAGGAATAATTATTTAAATCTTATTTAAATAATATTCCTTGTTAAATGTGACTAAATCACCCATAAATAATTAAATAAATCATTATTTATTTGATTATCTTTCAACCACTTCCTTAAAATGATAAATAAATCATTTATTTATTTATTATTTACAAATAAAGGGATTTGACCCATGTCAAATACTTTTTCCCTCCAACAAATATAATAAAATATTCCATAAAAGGTGGATCTAGATTTGGTTAATATTATTTTAATCATGCACCAAGATCTAGAATGACCCAATATTTTGTTATAAATAGGAGGGTTTTTCCTACCATTCTTCACCTTTTGTTGCCTATTAAATCACTCTGGATCTATACACTTGGTCACATTTTTCTACATTATTTGCTGTGTGAGCTCCCTTTGAGTTCTATCTTTGTCTGGGTTTTCTACACCAACAAGAGAGAGAGATTCTAGATCTGAAGTGCCGAGGACTTCCAAGAACCCATCCCATTGAGGAGAATTGGATACGCCTTCTTGTTTTCCTCCCAGGTGCCCTTAATACAAAAATTCTTTCAAAAAATGTTCTTGTCTTGTCTATTGGATATATGGAGCAAACCCTTCTTTTTACTGCTTAATGTCTTTCTATGCATAGATCTGGTTTTTTGCAGCTCTTTTCTTGATCAACTAACTATAGATCTGAAGATATTGGCAGCCACTTTTGATGTTAGGGCTATTAGTTATGCATAGCTAAAGTGGTCTTTTTTCGTACACTTCGACAAAGGATTCATACTAACAATTGGCGACTCCACACGGGTTTTCAATTACGACCACTGTCGTTTTTCATATTCCTGCATATCCAGCTACTTCAGACCCTAGGGTTTCTTTTCAGCTTTTTGTTTTTCCTATTTTCATGTGGTTTTTCACCTATAAAACCCTAAAACATTAAAATTTCTAACTTTCGCGTGTTTCTGGCCCTATTGCGCAGGTGACAGACATCAGCCGCAACTGAGATGACAACTTTTCCGGAAATCTACCGCCGGGACACCCGGAGCTTCAGGTCGCACTTTTCAAATTTGTAAACCGTGACTCGGACCTCCAGTCACACTTTTAGCTCATTTTCTACAACTCGCACGTAAAATGTGCTCGAACTCCGCGAATCGCCAATTTTTCGCGTTTTTCTCGCAATTTTTCTCGGGTTTTTCTCAAGCTTCGTCGTGGTATTCCACTGCCTCACCGTTTTCCTCTTTTTTCTGATCTTTTTTCTCATATAAGTGGGAAAATAGCCCTAGGGCTCAAGACTTCCACCTTGGTGGAAGAGCTTATCCTGCTTCAGGTCCGTTTCGCAGTTTCAAATTTCGTTTCCGCATCTCCGATACCTCCTTTCGCACTCTTGAATCGGCCTCTCTTCTCCCTTCAAATCACCTCCCGAAGATTGGGATCTACCTTTAGGCCTCCTCCTGCCCCTTCGTTTTTTGTTGATTTCTCCTCCTCTTTTTCCAAATCACCACCTTGCCTCTTTACTCTTGGTCATGTGATCTTACACCTCTTTCACAGAGGAATCCTTTAGATCCCTGTCCCTTTCGACCCTAGATCTATTGGCCTCTTTTTAGTGTGTTTTGACTAGATTTTTTCCCTCTTTTAGATTAGTTTTGAGAGACCCGCCTTCTTGGGTTGGATCGATGCACTAGTAGCTGTTAATTTTCTGTTATTTCAGCATTATATACTGTTTTTTACAGCATTATTTTCAGTTACGCAGCACACTTTTTCTCTTGCTCTCAAAACAAAAAGGGTTTAAAAATTAAAATTAACGCACGCCACACACTCACCCTAAGCGAAGAAGAGCCTGGTTTACACCGCCAGGCAAAGACTTTAAAATCAATTGACACTGCACCTATCTGCCCTTGTTTCGACATTGTAATCCCTTGATTCTGCACCTCCCTGCCTTTTTGATCGTTCTTCTTCCCCTTGTGCCTTGTTTGTGTTGTCACCATTGCGCCCCCAAGGCGCACATCCCGGAGACTTCTTGGCCTTCACCCTCAGTTTCCGGTCGGTCGACCTACTCCTTCCCGTCGTCGACGAGTTAGTCCTCCTCCGAGTCCGCACTCCGACTCCTCTTCTGATTCATTAGGTTCTCCTTTTACTTCCGGTTCTCCCCCTGTCACCTTCACTATGTCTGGTTCAGGGCCTAATGCTAGCGGTAATCCCGGCCCTAATGCCGGGACTGCTACTAGCGGAACCGCCATAGGAACTACCTCGGCTGTGCCCTTGCTCCCCTTCATGGTAGGCCTCAGCCTCCCTGATTTGGACCGGTTGACAAATGACCCTATACACCATGACGCTAGTTGGCCTGCTATGCCGACAAAGCTCCCTTCTGACATCCCCAAGTTTGAAGGCCTTGTTGGAGAAGATCCTTCAAATCATGTTCGATCTTTCCACATGTGGTGTTCATCTACCTCCATTATCGATGACTCTGTCTGTCTTCGGTTGTTCCAACGAACGCTTACAGGCGCGGCTTCTAAGTGGTATGTTGATCAGCTCACTTCCTCTCATACCACCTTTGTGACTCTTGCCCGGGCTTTTTTATCTTACTTGCAGCTTCCCCTTCGTTATGACACTGGTATCGAACTTTTGACTTCTTTCTATAAATCATCTGCGACCCACCTATCCGATCATGTCCAGGAATGGCGGAGAAGAAAGAGCCTATGTCAATCCCCTACCTTCGAAGACCGTGTATACATGGACTGGTTCCTTAGATCTCTCTTGCCTCCTATTGGGAAAGATGTCGCATCGCATTTTCCCCAAACCGAAGAAGTCGCCCTCCAACTGGCGTTAAAATATGACTTGATCTACGCTCAGACAGGTTATGTTTATACCGTTCTACCTGATCTCCCCAGACCCGGTGGTGTCAACGCACCGAGGGCACCTCATGTCGCCGATGGTATTGTTGGAGCTCTCTCTCATCCATATGCCCAACTTCCCATGGGTTATGGTTTTCCTGGGGGAGGGGGCAGCACCTCCCGCACTTGTCCCCCTCCTGGTAGCCCGTATCTAGGATACAACATACCTCCTCTTTTGGCCCAACCTCCTGGTCACCATATTGTTACCCAACCCTTTTATTATTAGTATCTGTAGTTTAGTGCTCCAGCTCCTCCAGCATCCGCACCTCCACCTCCCTGGCCTTATCAACCCCTGCAACAGCAGTCACCACCCCCTCAAGAGCAGGTGGATGCACGGCAGGGATTCATGGCTACCCAACCACCTGACAACAGGTGGCCACTCAACCTTTCCCTTCTGGTTCCTCCAATTACCAGATCCTCATGATGAACTCTGCTCCACCTCCAACCGTCGACCTTAACCTTCAAACTCGGGCCCCTCAGTACCCCAAGCCTTCCACTCCATCTGTCCCTGAGTCACCTTCTTCAGGTTCTACAGAGCCTCTTTCGACATCCAATGGTCCCTTGCATATCCCTCAGCCCAAAGTTGAGGTTCATACCCAGATTCCTAAGGGACCATTACGCCGAAATGCTGCTTCTGGTCACGCTGCTCATTCGTATAGCATAGTAGATGATTTGGCGCAGTCTCCTGCTGCCATTTCTACATTGGAACTTCTCCAGTTGTGCCCTTCCCAAAAGAAGGCTCTACTATCTGCCATGGGCGCTGTAGATCCTGCTGATGACCAATTGATTGTTTTCGACGCCCATCAATCAGAGCATCCTTCTTTTCCTGCTTCCATAGCCTTCCAAATCCCAGTCAAAATCTGGAACGCTAACGTTTCTCGGTGTATCATTGATGAGGGGGCATCCACCTGTGTGATGTCCGCTTCGGTTTGGAAACAACTCGGATCTCCTGAGTTGGCCCCTTCCACGATCACCCTTCGAGCGTGGGATGGCCACGCCTCCCAACCCATTGGCCTATTCCGTAATTGTCCTATCACTCTTACGGGCAAGACTGTTTGCATTGACGTTGAAGTCATCGACGCCCCTCTAGATTACAACATTCTCTTAGGGCGGAGCTACACCTATGCCATGTCTGCTGTCCCATCCGTAGTTTTCCGCAAGATGTCTTTCCCTCATAATGGAAATATAGTCACCATTGACCAGTTGACATATCATGAGCCAGAATCTCAGCCCTCCCCTGAGACGACCATCTCTCCTATAGCCAATAAGAAAACAGTCGATTCCTTGACCAGTGTCTCTCCCGGCGTCTACAAAGACTCCTCTTTGCTTGGAACCTTCCCTGGTCTTCCTCCTCCGTTCACCTCTACCATCAAATGTCTGCATGATGCAATCATCTCAAGTCATTACAACTGCTTACTAGTCGCCAACCACGCCTTCCCCGCAACCCGCTCCTAGCCCTCTTCACCTCGCAAACTGGTATCTGCTGAGCCTTCTTTAATTCCCCGAAACCAAGCCTTCCAAGCCTTAGCCATTTAGGAGCCATCCCACCTGGCCATTACCCCTCTGGTCAGATACCGTTCCTAGCTCCCCCACCAGGAGTGTACACGGTACCGATCATGGCCACCCTCTCTCTTCCTAACCTGACCCTTGGGATTCCTGTCTGGTACCATGATCCTCCAGTCACAACCCTACCTGGTCAACACAAACCTTATATTGCTTTGACCCCGGTTCAACCGGTCCCCATGACTTCTCCCGCTGCAACAGTGCCTTAGTCACCTCAACAGGAACCACCTCCTGTTGCGACTGCTTCGGGTAAGAAGGGAAAATCTCGCAAGGGGGCATCAAAGGACAAGGCTACCCTGACAAACCTGGCCCCTCCTCGACCTCCACAACATACCATCCAGTGTGCTTTGTGTGATGTTTTCGGTCGTGCCACCCATACTTGTCCTGAATTGCTTCATCTCAAGCCCATGGTTAATGTCACGTTCCCTGAGTCCACGGTCCCGGAAGCCTCTGTTCCTTCCGCGATCGCGACCAAGAACCCCACGAATATTCACACCAACCACCCCTGTGCTTTGTGTGATCTCCATGGTCATTACACCAACCTTTTTCCCCGCCTCGCGGACTTTCGCACCTCTCTAGCCGCGGTCCACCAATTCGAGGCCAAGCGCAATGAGTCCACCTCTCCCCTATTTGCGCATTTTTCTTTGGCAAAACTACTAGACATGACTGCTCCCATTGACATTCCCCCTCCTGATGTCGAGATGACGGATCCTTCGTCCAGCATTTTCTACCTATCATCATCCATGAGACCCTCGGGGAACATTCCATCTGAATCTTCCCTTGTTGTTTCGCTTGACCTTCCTTCAGCGATCACCTTGGGCTCAACATCGGTAGATCCTTTATCTTCTTACTCTTCTGTCATCCCTTGTGATGACGTGCATGTGAACCTCTCTTCTCATAATGATGATTCAGGTAGCTTCGCCACGTCAGGTGGTCCCTCTTCCACCAGTCACCCCATCTTCTATCACGATGACGACATTATGGAAAAAATCCCCACCCCTGACTTTCTCTATTCCCCCTTACTTCGAACCCATGTATTCACACCACATACACCTTGTGGCCATTACATTGAAACCCAATGTTTGGGTAAGGGGGCACCCACATTTGAGAGACCAAGAGAAGAAATTCTCCACAACTCTCCTAGTGTATCTGGTCGTGCCGACTTTAGTACCATTATTCTTCCACATTTAAAAGAACCTCTAGAGTCCCATGTCACCTCAGATCACTCTAAGGATGATACCCCTTATCATTCCTTCATCTTACATCAGCAACTCCATCTCTTAGACATGTTGTTGACCAACCTATAACTTTTCTACGAGAGCATCAGTTCATTATCTCCAACTCCTCTCTTTGGGATAGTGACACCAGGTATGCCAACCCAGAAACTTAAAGGCCATTTTCTTCCTATATGCAGTACCAAAAGAGATTGGTAATCCTCCATTCCCTTTCTCAAACTGCATAACCATAACGAAAAAAAATGGCACACCACATCATTAAAATATGTTTAGATTCCCTTTTTCTAAATACATTTTGGCATGACCACACCATGCTTGCAGGCACCTATGCCCCTTAACCATAACCCTCCTCAAAATCGAAATTCTTCACTTGCTAGGGGCACCATTTGGCCTCCATACTTATCTATGCTCGTGTTGATGTTCGTCATGAGTTACCATCTGGTACTCATGTTTTCATGGTCCCCCATTGGAACTTTACTGTGTGGCAGCACCATCAAGTCGCCCTTGTTTAGAGCATCCAAGTTGGGTCATGATCACATTCATGGAGTCTAACCCGAGTCCCTTTGTACCCCGCTATAGTCCTCCATCCTTCATTGCTTGGTCCCTCTCTTGTGTCACACATTATGGCCTTCAGTCCCACTGTCCCCTATCCCTCATGATATTGTGTCAGTCGCTGCCATGTCATTCATGCCCTTTATGCTCTAACAAGGGAAGTCATCCATTCGCTACTCAGTCCCCTCCATTTCCTCATCATCATTGGTATTAGTCTGTCAGTCATTCTACTATTTTCTCTTGTGCCTTAGTTGAGGATCTCTCATTGCCTCACCTATGGCGGACCTCCTTCTGTCGACAACATCTCCTTCATTCGAGAAGACAGGTCTAGAGGGCGGTGTACCTTGGTTCTAGCTTCCACTCTTGTTCGGTGCCTCAAATCAGGCAAAGGGATCTCTCCTTCCCCTTTGACTTGATTGTTTCTCCACTCCATCTCCTTTCAGCATAATCGAGATCCGTATAATTGATGGCTCAGTGATGCAGCAGCAGCTCTTGGTGATTCCCGGGTTTGTGTGAGATGTCTCAACCCTCATGAGGGGGTGGCCCT
The DNA here is from genome assembly GCA_034641835.2 of Pinus albicaulis. Taxonomy (NCBI): domain Eukaryota; kingdom Viridiplantae; phylum Streptophyta; class Pinopsida; order Pinales; family Pinaceae; genus Pinus; species Pinus albicaulis. The sequence goes on along the minus strand of JAXQQM020067764.1, from coordinate 1,357 downwards.
GCAGGTAGCCCCCCACATGCCTGGATGACCTCTTCCTTGCAGCCTTCGATGCAGCTCCATATATTTGATGATGTTGGCCTTAGCCACTTGCAGTGCCTCTTTGATTTGCATGTATCAATCATATTTTGTGAGCCCTTCCCCATTTACAGGGGGCATTTGGGTTGTATTTGTATCTCATGTACTCAGATATTATTGTATAAGTCCTGGCTGTTATCCCAGGCACAACATGTATATGGGATTCATCATTGTATTTTTATTTGGCTCATGTTTATGTCGGCTGTACTTTATAGTTTGGTCCCTTGTTTACTGGACACACTATTCTTTTTTACTTTGTCTCGGCGGGCATAGGTATGCCTCCCCTACCGCCTTTAGCACAGGTACCCTCTCATAAAAAAGAGACTTGTTGCACCTGTAAGTCTTGTCTCCTCAGGGTCTAGTTCTTCAGCACATTAGTCTACCTCACATTTCTCTCTCTGACTTCCCTCTTGATGTCTGGTGATTGAGTTCTTACAACGTACTTCGGTCATACGATTTGCTCCTAACACTCGCACGCTGGGGGGCAATCTGTTACACCATTTTTTGGTCATCTAACCTATTATCATTAGATGGACCTAAGTACACCATGTAAGACCAATTTTACCCTAAGTAAAATTGCCTTCACTATGTTAAATAACTTAATAAACCACATTTATTAGGTTGTTTATGGTCCAAACAGGAAACCCCAAAAGGAAACATTAAACAAACCTATATTTGTTTGATTTTCCTCATGGAATAATTAATTAAACCATAATTTAATTATTATTCCCAGTCATGTTTAACCCAAAAACAAAGAAATTAATTAGATAAACCTTTTATTTATCTTATTATTTTCTAGGAATAATTATTTAAATCTTATTTAGATAATATTCCTTGTTAAATATGACCAAATCACCCACAAATAATTAAATAAATCATTATTTATTTGATTATCTTTCAACCACTTCCTTAAAAAGATAAATAAATCATTTATTTATTTATTTTTGACAAATAAAGGATTTGACCCAAGTCAAATACTTTTTCCCTCCAACAAATATAATAAAATATTCCATAAAAGGTGGATCTAGATTTGGTTAACATTATTTTAATCATGCACCAAGATCTATAATGACCCAATATTTTGTTATAAATAGGAGGGTTTTTCCTACCATTCTTCACCTTTTGTTGCCTATTAGATCACTCTGGATCTAAACTCTTGGTCTGAATTTGAGCCATTATCATTGTCATATTTTCCATTATTTGTTGTGTGAGCTCCCTTTGAGCTCTATCTTTGTCTGGGTTTTCTACACCAACAGGAGAGATAAATGCTAGATCTGAAGTG
>JAXQQM020075587.1:87500-130919 GCA_034641835.2 Pinus albicaulis | reverse complement strand
CACAGATCTACCAAACACTAAAATAGACTAATTCACATGTAATTTTTTTTTCAGGTTTAAGATTTGATCTCAACAAGTCATTCTGATTGATTTTATATAATAGATTTATGTTATAATAAATATCACAAAAAATTGATATGAAACTGACCAGGCTTAATGATTTTAACTTCAATAATCTAAATGATTTGAATTATAGATTCTCATTCTTATCGTATTCCATAAACCATTTTTTTTATTAATAGACGAAGGTTTGAGGTTTTTTTTTTTTTTTTCTATCAAAGGATGGCCCGAAAATCATTAAGTTTGGCTGAAAGTTTAATAATATGAAGGTTGGTCCAGATTGTCCAGACATTTTGCTTATCTGTTTGTTTGTTTTATTGGTGACTGGTTGAAATCACTTTTTAGTTACTATCTTTTTGGAGGAGGACAACTTCGCTTTTAACTAGTGAAGATTTCTGACATTGTTATAACAATTATTAGGAAGAGTGTAATCAATTGATTATGCTACTGGATTAAGTATGTTTGTTGTTCTAATGATTGTTTATAATATTGTACATATTATATTAACATATTGGACATAATTATGATTAGTTTTATGAGTTACTATGTATAATATTTAACAAAATAAAGAATGTAAGCAAAAGACCAATATTTTTTAAGCAACACAAAACCTAATGCTATTGATACCACAAAAATAAATAACCTATTTTAAATAAAAAATGTATTTTTATAGATTAATTAAATATAAACCTCAATATGCTACTTCTAGAAACCAATGAGCATCATAGAATAAAATTTTCATTTTTAAAATAAAAAAAAAAACATATAGGTTTGGAAAACTTTGATATTTCTAAATATTTAAGAATTATAAAAGGAGTTGTCTAAGGACACTTAGGAATTGTCAAGATGGCAAAATTTGGTCGGAATTTGGGCTAATTTTTTTTTAAGAAATTTTACAGTAATAGTGTTTGAATCGTGATTTTGATACTGGAAATAGATTCAGCACCATCACAAATCTCTAGGGTACTCAAAATATTAAAGTTGGATAGTTATAACTAGATATATAAAAATCCCTACCAGATTTTCTTGAAATCCTACCAAAATTTCTATAATTTTCAAAGTGAAAAAACAATGTAATTAGACGGTTGTTTTTTTTTGTTTTTCCTTCCCATTTAGAAAGTTGAAACTCGAAGTATGGAAATTTATCACATTGCCCCGGTGAAATCGGGGAAACAAATGCAGGATGCTTGAAAGATGGCTTAATCAACCACTTCAAGTGAAATATTTCTACGATTAGATTACCCATGTAGAAGCTTGGACCAGTCAGAGGTCATGTCTCTTTCTGTATTGCTTTCCCAATTCTGGTCATACCTTGGAACATTGAACCCTCGAGGCTCATGCTTTCCCAATTCTGGTCATACCTTGAAACATGGAAGCCTCAAGGCTCACATCCAGTTTGACGTCACGTCTCTTTCTATATTGCTATTGCTTTCCCTGTGGTCTGGTCATACCATGAAACCTGAAAGCCTTACATCCAGTTGGATTCTCAAGAACATTTCATCAGTCAAAATAAACGGCTTTTACATTGTAAAACATTTAATTAGAGAATCTTAGAAAATGCAGCTACGCATATTTCTCAAGAAAATTTCATGAGTCAAAATTGTCGGCTTTTACATGGTAAAACATTTAATTAGAGGTTCTTAGAAAATGTAGCTACGCATATTTTGATAAAATTCTTTTTGTTTATGTGAATTGTTATAAATACTACCTGCGTTTGACGAACAAAAATGTTCCACGCCTAGCATTTTTTTAACATCCAACTAAAATTTGTATTTTTTAACATCCAACCAAAATTCATACGAAGATCATTCAAATCCACACAAGTCTGTACAATGAGATAGTCTACTACATGAAGACTAAGATAAGTGTTTAAAAAATTTAAATGCAAATGGTCATGAAATATTCTCGTAGCTACCAATGGTTATGAATCCTCGGCTCGGCCCACTAATTTCGTTTCGTTATAAATACGGAATGGATCTCCACTTTCGAGTGTATAGATATTTTGGATCTCCGGGTGTAGATACGGAAGAGGAAGAGGAGGCGGCGTTGTGTTTCTTCCGCGGACGAGATGACACTGTTTTCATGTATCCTCTTCATTCATTCAATTTGGAATATATGCATGAAGGCAGTGTCATCTGTCTGCGCCTGAAACCTCCAGTTCCTATATATCAGTTATTGTTATTCTTTGACATAATGTAGTTGTTATTTTAAATTGTAATGTAGTTTTTTCTGCCGTGATAATAAATGCTTCCTAAATATGTTACTTATTGCTTTCCACATAAAATCATTAATTTCGCCTGGTACAGTGAGAATTGACAATACCAACAATTGATTTTAGGCATGTTTTTGTTGAGTTGGTTTGGAAGTTACTGCTAGAATGTTGTTATTATTTTTAATAATATTTTCATTTTATAAATATGGTTATTATTTTTAACGATCTTTTCATCTTATAAATATTGTTATTGTTTTTTCTTATTTATAAGGAGTTTGCATAATCTTATTAGAAAATGATGAACCAGAAAACAATGTGATTTTTATTGGTAAGTGATTAGAAACCCACTTGAAGTGGTGTGGAGGGGAAATGTAGTTATTAATGTCGTAGATATACTTACAGTAAAAGTGTTATATGTTTTGTTTATAAATGTTGTCATACGGGAAGTGTTTAAGCTCCAACATCTACTAAAATCAAATTTTTTTGAGTGTGTATAATATATGGTTAAAATTATGAAGTGTGATTCATAGAAAAAGTGGAGATTTAAAAAGAAAAACACAAAACAATTTTATGCTAAAATATAATTAAAAATAATTGATTGATTTCATAATTTTTTTAGAAGTAATGTTAATCTAAAATATTTTCAAAATTAAACTTATTCCTTTTATTGTATGTTTTACTTTATTTTTTTTATTATACATCTTAACTTATTTTAAATAATGTTGTTTGAATTTAGAAAATTTTATATTTCTTTATCTAAAAGAATTTTAGATTTATTTATCAGTGATCTTTTATACTATATGTACCTATGTTTAAATTTTAAAAAAATTGTAAATTATTTAATATTTTATCACCATTTTAATTTTAAAATGGATTCCATAGAAATATCATATTGACTAATATAATATTGTTGAATATTTGATTCGTTCAACAAATAATTTGATTTTTCATCTTTATTTTAATCTATTTTACTAATGGTGAAGCATATAATGTAGACAATTATGCAATATCTCAGAATGTATTCTTTTTATTGTATGTTTTACTTTATACTTTTTATTATACATTTTAACTTATTTTAAATAATTTTGTTTGAATTTAGAAAATTTTATATTTCTCTATATATTTTTTTTTAGATTTATTCATTAGTGATCTTTTATACTATATGTTGTTATGTTTAGATTAAAAAAAATGTACTTAATTAATTTTTTATCACTATTTTAATTTTAAAATAGGTTTTATAAAAATATCATATTTACTAATACAATATTGTTGAATATTTTATTTATTAAACAAATAATTTGATTTTTCATCATTATTTTAATCTATTTTACTAATGGTGAAAGATATAATGTAGAAAATTATAAAATTATGAAAATGTCTTAAATTTTAATATTATTTCAATTTATTTAATTGTAAATAAAAAAACATTTTATGGGAAAGCTAAATTATATAGAAAATATCAATAAAAACTTAAAAATTGTAAATATAACCCATATATAATAAAACATAACCAATATATAACAAACTATTTTCATATATAATAAAACATATTTAATATATAAAAAACTATTCTCTAATATATAGATAACAATAATACCATCTATCAAAAATAAGAGAACAAATACCATTACAAATAATGAATATAATTATGAAACACACTGAATGGCTTTAGTTCTCCATTCTAGTGTTACAAGAAACGGTGGATAAAGTGCCTTGCTTTTACCTTCGCAAGAATCTTTTCTAATATAAAAATTCTAATATAAAAATTTAAATACATAAATATAACAATATTTATAATATAAATATTCTATAATATAAAAATTCTAATATATAACGATTTGAATACATAAATTCCTATGATTATCTTTGATATTTTTTTTAGATTATAATTGAATCGCTTCGTTGTGAAAACTGCGGAGCAAGGCATTTGGTATGTAAGACCATAAGCTTAAGATGTCATCAATCCGGTTTTCTTAAAATATAGAATCTATTTGTTAGAAGACCTATCCATCCATCCAAATACGAGGGGGAATGATTTCCCCGAGGTAGAATAACATTCACAAAAGATCAAGCCGTCTTCACCATGAAAATTGTTCTGCGGGCTTTGTATGGAAAAGAATGCCTTTGTTGTAATTAGAATGGGATATACTTTTATTTTAATGTAATTTTAGTTTCAGTATTTTAAATAGCTCGAATCATAGATTCACATCCTAATCATATTCGATATACATTTCTTCCTTATTTTTATAAAAGATGTTTTTTTATTTATCCCAAGGATGGCCAACCCATGTAGAAAGTTGAATAATATGAATGTTGGTCAAGATTGTCCAAGCATTCTGTGTTTGCATTTGTGTGTTTGATGAGTCAAATGTTGTACTCACTTTTTCCTAGTTAGAGGAGGAGGGGTACCATAGTAGGTATCATATTTTTAATTAATATGGATTTATAATATTATAATAATAAATTAAAATTGAGTATAACAAATTTATTTTCATAAATAATGGTCAATATCATTCTAACAATAATTTTATACTAGTTAGAATGATTAGTTACAATGAATTGATTATGGAATGCAAAGATAAATTCATAATTAATCATTCATAACTAGTATCGTTTTATAGTTTCTATTTGAAAGTGAGTTTATAAAGTAAAAACAATGTCATAATTACTATTTAAATAGAACGATAATAGAAGAGTTTAGTGAATTTACATTGATTTTTAATATTATATTGAATTTGTCTATTTTCTATAATTCATATTAGTTCATAGCTAATATGGCTAATAACTTGTAGATTGCACATATATTGCACAATAATCTATAAAACAAACAAAATGACCATAGATAATAAATATCCAATTTGTTATTTCCTTATTTTAAAAGCTAATAATAAATCCAACAGTTAGTACAATAATTTTATATGAAATTGATATAACCGAAGCCATTCTTCCAATAATTCTAGAAATACCTAACATGATATAAATACCTAGAAATGGTTATGTGAAAATGTCTCCCACAAGATATGGCATATGAAGAGGGAGCCCATATGTCATCCTCAATTTACTCCCATCATCATGTTGGGAGGTGACATGATATCAAGGTAATCTTATCACACATTGATAATTTAATTTTATAATTAAATAGAAAGAGAAAGCTTTTATAAACTCAATTACTTCTTTCCATCACATAAAATTACAAATAGTGGTAGAGTTATTTTAGGGCCCTGGTGCTTGCTAGAGTAATGCATGGATACCATGCTACATGTTACAAATATGGATAGGATGAAAGAATATTGATAAGCCTATTTTGTGATCAATTAATCACACAACTAGATCTGCTATGTATGTTGTTGTAAGAATTTTTTTTGTTATTGTACAATATACATGTATATCTACAAACAAGACATGGTAGTTATGACTAGTTTTATGAGTCACCATGCATGATACTCAACAAAATAGAGAATGTATTCATGTGAGAAAGAGAAAGAGTTGTTAATGTTTCTTGATCCAAAACAAGTGCAAAAACTATTGATTCCAAACAAAGAGAGTGACATGCCTTATTCTAACTTAATATTATTTTTAATAAACTCACCATTAAGGATGGGGCGTAGTCTATACTTTTAAAATGCCCTACACATCCACAAAATAATTCCCTTCAAACTACCAAATATAAAGCTCAACATATTACTTGTGTGAATATAATAATAAATATTGCTTTCCAACCATTATATATATATATATATATATATATATATATATATATATATATAAATTAAAAGTTTATATTTCTCTATCTGAAATGTATAGATCATAATATCCTACACAAATTGATAAATAACACAAACATATAAATAAAATTAAATATAAATTTATTTTAATGATTATATCCCTGCACTAATAAAATTCATGAAATAATAATAAAAATAAAAATAGTAATAATAAATTTTCTAAATATTGAAAAATTATAAAATTAATTTTTCTTAATATATGACAAATATAACATTAAAAATCTAAAAAAACCCATGATATTTTTCCTTCCCATTTAGATTGCTCAAATTATGAAAACCTATCACATTGCCTCGGTCAAGTCGGGAAAACAAATGAAGGATGCTTGAATGGTTTCTTAATCAACCACGTCAAGTGAGATATTTGTATGAATAGATTACCCGTCTAGAAGCTTGGACCGGTCAGAGGTCATGTCCCTTTGTGTATTGCTTTCCCAATGGTCTGGTCATACCCTTAAACATGGAACCCTCAAGGCTCAAATCGAGTTGGAGGTTACGTATCTTTCTATATTGCTATTTCCCAGTGGTCTGGTCATCCCGTGAAACCTGAAAGCCTTATATCCAGTTGGATTCTCAAAAACATTTCACCAGTCAAAATTGATGGTTTTTGTTTTTACACTGCAAAACATTTGGGCAGAGGATCTTAGAAAATGTAGCTACGCATATTTTGATAAATTTGTTTTTGTCTTTGTGGTCTGTTATAAATTTGTTTTTGTCCTTGTGATGGTTTACTGATATTCCGAGGAAGCTATGTTTACTGGCCCAGAGCGGTTCCAGATGTTTGGATTGTCGCATAATAACGGATTTTTGCTACGACATATAATACATTTCGTTAGTCTGTAATCTCATAGGATAGCAGATTTTTCTGTGTGCGTGCAGTAGAATTTTTAAGTTGGATTGTTAGAGATTTTATGTCTGAGCTGCAAATCAATAAATACAGTCCAGAGTATATTAGTTATCATTTTCGCAGTTATAATATATATATAGTTTTGGTTAGAACGATTTCTTAAGAAATTTCTCAACTTAAAATTAGTTATTTTAGAATCTTGTAGCAGTTTGTCACTTCACGTTTTAATATGGTTAAATTATTTAAATGTTAAACCATAATTATCGAAAATGATGAATTGGTATTATGATTTTAATATTTATTTATCATATAATTTTATTATTTAATTATAATGATTTTGAACTTGAATGCTCAATGTTAATAAGTATTCCAACATACTAAAAACATTATAAACAACTATGTAATGAGTTTTTATTACTTTAAAATAAATGCTTAAAATGCTTTCTAAATATAATATTTATTATTTTAATGTTATAAACATAAAATCAAAGTTTCTGTAATATCCCCTTTCTTGATCTAGTCAAAGTGGATAGAATTGACCCATGGTATTGACCCATGGTATTTCTTGATGGTATTTTCCCATGGTATTGACACCCATGGTATTTCTTGATGGTATTTTCCCATGGTATTGACCCATGGTATTTCTTGTTGGTATTGACCCATCAAGCCTATAAAAGGGGAGAGAAGCTAGGCATTTAGAGCATTCTGGATTATCTATTTTATTATGTTTGGGTTGAGAACCTGGCATGGCCAATTCTTTTATTGATCCCGGGACGAAAACCCAGCGGTGATGTTTATGTGGTGGATCCATCCACGATTTACAAGTGGGCTTCAATTTCTTATATTTGTGTTCTATGTTTTTATCACAATTATTTTTAGTTGGAATACCTAGATGTGTTGATTTATTTAAAATTTTGATCCTTGGGATATTACAGTGGTATCAGAGCTATGCATCCTGCCAGCCTGAGAGTTTTATGCAAGGAACTTCAGTGAAATTTAATTTTCACCCTAGCCAGCATTTCTCACTTCGGTGATATTTATCAGCCTAGTTGGATTTTTATTTTTCAGTAAATTATTTTATTGGAGACATAAGTGAAGGGAAAATCATTTATATGTCTGTGGGTTAAATTTGTGAAAATATTTGAAGGTATGATTGACAAAATCATTTATATCTTGTATATAGCCTCTTATGAATAAATGTACCCATGATATTTATTCATGTGTATGGAAGATTCATATCTTTCTTGAAAATATGGTCATTGTTGAAAGGCTAGAAAATTATTGCTAGATAGGGATCATTCCCAGGTATCTCATTAGCTAAGTATTGAGATCCATTGATGCCAATGTCGTCATTTTATTTTTGGAAACACCACAAGAATCAACATAATGATATATCAGTCGATTCTCTAGGCTACAATACTTCTGTGGATCAAAGATGGCAACAACATACAAATCAGAAGAAAAAGCACAGCAACAAGCCTTTCTCTCGAAAGGTCCATGTTATCCTTCAGCAGTCAAAAGATATCTGGAAGGAAGATGTAACAAGCAAGTGTCTCTTCGAACTTGGATCCAAATTGCAGGGTACAAAGTCAAAATATGTTCTCCTACAGCTAGACACATTAAATGTGGCTTTGAGCTTGATAGATAAATCAGAATGGGTAGGGTCAAGTTGGGCCTTGAAGCCATCCATGCTTGCTTTGATACAACCCAGGTTCTTGGAGCATTCTTGTGAAAAGGTTAGACTCACGGTCGCCTCTTGTCTCAGTAAAATCATAGCCTTAACAACACCGCTATTGCCCTACAATGATGACATCATGAGGAGGAATTTTTGGGTAATGGTAGAAGCACTCCAAGGGTTGGACAACACCACCATTCTTACTTTTTTCCAGAAGCGCACAATTTTGGAACGCATGGAAAAATTCAGATTTGGTATGCTTATGTTGGATCTAGAGTGTGATGATTTAATCCTTCAGATGATCTAATACTTTTGCAATGGAATTACAACATCTCATCCAAAATACATCAAAACAGACATGCAAAATATCATGTCTCTGATCTTAAGAGAAGACAGGGCCATTTGCGAACAATTGAGATCCAAATTGTTGGCCATTTGGAGGAAGGAACTAATTGCATCACCTGCTGCTTATGAACTAGCTAACGGGTTGATCAAATAGAGCATCAAACTACTTAGAAAGAAGTTAACCAAGGAGAAACTAACAAATATTTGTGGAGACAGCAAGAATGAACTAAGGAGGAAAGGCTTATGCTTTGTATGCAAGGGAGTTTAGGCACTTGACCATTCATGCCCAGATAATAAGGAGGCGATAAGGATAGAAAAATTAGAGACTTATTCAGATCATGGGGATTCATCCATAGATGGGTTTGCTGATTTTCAGGAGAGGACATATGAAGGATCTGATCAGTCAAGTACAAATGGTGAGATGCAACACCATGCTCTTCAGAGAAACTTGCAAGTCAAGCTAAGCAGTCAGCTTGACAAAGTACACGACGAAAGGAAAGATGCAATTCCTCCTGATGTTGTGGTAGTTGAATCTATAAATACAAAAAAAAGACATCCATAAAGAGTATGGGCAATCAGGTATAGACAACATTCCACCAGTACATCCATGTTTGAAAACTAGAGAGGAAGGACAACTGATCCTCACATGTGAAGAGGTCCAGGATGAATACACCCAAGGAGAATCAAATGAGGAGAGGATCATGCATTTTCAGGAAAGGATCATGCATTTCAAAGCAGATCTTATGTTGTTGAAGTAGAAAGTCTGAACAGTCTGAGACATTGCCTTACAGGAGAACAAAAAAATTGAATAACTCATAGGGGTATGTGCCGAATCAAAGACCAAGTTGTCGAGTGTTGAGGAACGACTCAAATCTCTCATAAGGCAGCAAGAGGAGTATGATTGGGAGTTCCAGAGAAGCCCTCTACAAGAGTACATAGATAAGTCTTGCAACACTACCAACAACCCACCTTTATACATTAGGAATAGAAGGGAATATTTCTCCAACTGCATCATGTTGGGTAACCAGGTAGAGAAGCATGAATTGAGCATTGAACAACATCAACATAGTAGATTTGCAGATATTCATCCCTCCCAAAGTATGGATTGGCGAGAGATTATGAGTTGGTATTCTATTGATAGGTTGCTTCTTTGGAGGATACTCACAGCTAAAGGCATATTGCAGCTTGGGGCCTTTGGTGCGGGCAGTGATGGAGGGTTGAAATGGTACCATAACCCATAGGTCCCAGGATTTAGGTGGCATTGGGATCTAGGAGAATCCATTGGGAGAAGAATTGGCCAAAGGATTGTTTGGGATCCAGGTAAATCTATTGAGGGGAGGATTGGTCAGAGGATTGTTTGGGATCCAGGTATTGAAGGATCCATTCAGGACCATCCAACATGGAGAGCGCATTGGATTGTATGGGATCCTGGTATCAATGTACAAATGCTTCTGTTGTGGGTAGAAGTGGATTGCTTGAGGACAAGCAATCTTTGGGTGGGAGGATTTGTAATATCCCCTTTCTTGATCTAGTCAAAGTGGATAGAATTGACCCATGGTATTGACCCATGGTATTTCTTGATGGTATTTTGCCATGGTATTGACCCATGGTATTTCTTATTGGTATTGACCCATCAAGCCTATAAAAGGGGAGAGAAGCTAGGCATTTAGAGCATTCTGGATCATCTATTTTATTATGTTTGGGTTGAGAACCTGGTGTGGCTAGTTCTTTTATTGATCTTGGGACGAAAACCCCGCGGTGATGTTTATGTGGTGGATCCATCCAGGATTCACAAGTGGGCTTCAATTTCTTATATTTGTGTTCTGTGTTTTTATCACAATTATTTTTAATTGGAACACTAGATGTGTTGATTTATTTAAAATTTTGATCCTTGGGATATTACAGAGTATTAAAAATAATGATACATCAATAATTACATTATAAGATTATGGTATTAATATTTTTATTAAATATTTGATACAGTATTAAAAAAAATAATACATCAATAATTACATTATAAGATTATGGTATTAATATTTTTATTGATTAATTATGATTTTAATAGAACAATTAATAAGAAGTTTAATTTGGTAAATGTATTTTTTATCTGAATTTATATTTTATCAGTTTTTATTTAAAGTGTCACCATAAATTTGTCTCCACTCCTAATTTATTAAGGCTTTAGAGAGATAGAAAAACCTTTTAAATTCAAACACGTTTTAGAATGTAAAAGTTAAAAAATGTTTGTGCCTCAAAAAATTGTTCGATATAGAGAAACTATTTCACAATTGCACTGGTTTTGGTGAGTAGCATAAATGAAATTTCTATTTGGTGAGTAGCATAAATGAAATTTCTATTTGATTTAGTGTTTAGTATTTATTTCTAAATTTAAAAAAAAAAATAGATTAAAAAAGAAAACATAAAATAATTTACCATAAATTTGTCTCCACTCCTAATTTATTAAGACTTTAGAGAGATAGAACAACCCTTTAAATACAAACACTTTTTAGAATGTGAAAGTTAAAAAATGTTTGAGCCTCGAAAAATTATTTGATATGGAGAAACTATTTCACAATTGGCACTGGTTTTAGAATGTGGTAGCAAATGTTTGGAGCCTGAAAATTATTTGATATGGAGAAACTATTTCACAATTGGCACTGGTTTTGGTGAATAGCATAAATGAAATTTCTATTTGATTTGGTGTTTAATATTTATTTCTAATTTTTAAATAAAATTTATAAAAAAAAAAAGCATAAAATGATTTATTAAAAAAAAAAAGAATTCATTAAATTTTCATTTTACATTCTAAAGGGTTTAAATTTTTCATTTAATAATTTAAATTATCATTATTTATATTTTAGCATAAATGCATCAAAATCATTATTTATAATTTCATATAAATGTTATTAACTATATCAGAAGGATATCCAAACAATTCCAAGTCTCACCAGATAGGGCGTGGGTTTGACTTTGGTTGTCCGTCTATCAGCTCTTTCTAGACCTAATAATCTTAGAGTTAGGTTTCTATGGCTGGAACATAAATAAGCTTTAGAGAGTGAAAAACCACGGTAAGATTTATGCACATCAATGACAAAACTGTCACAAAATTTTGTGTGTAACTATTTCACAATTTCCATGGTTTTGGTGGATATTTTAAATCAAATTTCTAAGGTACCGTTCATTTCCGAATAGAAAATTTAACATTGAGAATCTACATAATATTTGAAAACGTGAGATCATTTAGCACCCTATATGATTATTATTTATATTAGCATAAATGTAGTCAAAATCATTATTTATATTTTCACACAACTGTGATTATTAACTATATTACAATTCCATCTCTCAACATATAGCACATGCGTTGTAACATAAACGAGGATGGCTGCAAGGCAGCTAGTCCGTGCCTTGAGCCGGAGTTCTTAGCCAGAGTTCTCAGCAATAGGTTTAGCTGACAGCAATAGGTTTAGCTCCCGTTGAGTTATCCTTTTTTAAATGATTTTCCTTTGGTTTTGTTTTCGGAAGTATATACCTACAAGGTTTAATAATCGACAAATGCAATGAATTTATGTAGATGCAAAATGGGTATATCCTCCTAAACAAGTTTTTATGTAATTTCCAATAAAAAATTATCTAGACAGGTTAGGTAAGATCAGCTAAGGATTAGAGAGAAGAGTTGATTTTCTGTAAGTGTTAGAGCAGTCGTCTCTAACCTTGGAGTGAAGAAGAAGTATCTACAACCCTTGTTGTAGACATTTCTGATAAACTTAAAAACGAACATTAATTTTACAGCACAGAAAAAACAAGAAAACAGTGGCGTTTGGCCAGCAATGGAAAGCATAACTTTACAGGGTTCAGGTTTTGATGACCTAATAAAATATAAAATAAAATATAAAATCTACTTTAATTACACAACAAAAGAAGACAAAATTCCAGAAAAAGTATTTGTCCACAATTATATAAGAATTTCAACTTTTCTTTTCTCATAATCGTAACAATAGAACTCACTCAACTCCAAGCAGTTGATCCTCTACATTAAGAGAGGACACATCTGTCTATTCTTTAAATGCCTCCTTCCGATTTGCAATCTGCTATCTTTACATATGGGAGTTGGTTGGTAGGTAAAATAGCCTAAACTACCTTATTCACATTGGCTTTTAAAACATGTATTAAAATATTTATGATAATTAAGTCACACAAATTGTTGCACGTATAAGCCACAGTTGTGCTAGCCTCCTTTTCTGAAACAAACAAAACTACGAAAACTCCCTTTGTGCTCAACCGAAATGGTTCAGAGCGATGCCACAGTAGTTAGGGTGGGTTGTTGGGTTCTTACTTGGATAGTGTAGCCCATATTGACATTTCCAAAGTAAATGCATGCAACCCTACTTGTCTATGCTTTCAGCGAAAAGGATATTGGTAAAGTAATTATTGTGTAAGCTTCAAATGTGAGAAAATGAGCCTTAACAATGGAAGCAGGTTTCAGATGCCATAGAGAACTGTTATATTATCTAATATCTTTTCAGATTCCTATATACCCTTGGTTGTAGACATAGAGCTCTGCCAAAGAAATAATAAGCAGAAACGAGGCAAAAAGAGACGTGGTTGCTGCTACCATCCAGTGTGAATTCCGCTAGGGAAACGGGCAGCTCCTCGCCAGCGGCGTTGCAGTTGAGGACTTTCCCACAGTCCCCTGTTTGATAAAATCCGGCGCTGGAGGTGTTGAAATCGCAGCGGGTGCGTCCCCAGATTCTGCCATTCTGCCAGACCACGCCAACGGCTTCAATGTCTGCGATTACCCGTACCTGTTCTGGAGGACGAAACTGCTTCTTGGTTTGGAATATTGGGAATAATTCTCGGCCAGAGTCTCTCGGCCAAATTTTCCCAATTAATTTATTCCCATTTCCGTATTTAACTTTTTTTCAGAAGAAACAGAGGAGCAGGGGATTACCAGAAGAAATAATACAATGCTAGAAATAATACAGATCTTAACAGGACTGATAGTGAGTATGGGTTTTCACATCCTTTACAAATTTTATTTTAGGAATTGCAGTGTGTGTTTTCTGGTAGTTTAGGGTTTGCAAAAGAACATTAGATTTTGTCCAAGTTTCCGCAGTGAGAAACATTAGATGTTGTTTTGTCCAAGTAATTCACAAACAGTCCAATGCACCAAAAGGGAAGTATTCTAATACATAAAGAATATGCATATTGAGGTTACTAAATCGAAAGAATGGATATGTCCCTGGTTTCGTAATTCTTTAAGATAGTAGGTGCGATCGATTATCGATAAAAAAATTGTGCAATTTGCATTCATGGCAGTTTTTCTGGTTGTGCTTTGCATGCGACCGCTTGATTCTCAATTAACTACATGACGGGGACTGGACTAGACCATTACTCTTCTTTAGCAGCTACTACCTACACCTTCAGGCTCTTACTGCTCTTTATTTTGAATTGCATTGCTACTGATTTGATTACCAGGTAGAATATATATACTCTCCAGTGCTGGAGAATTCCTTGCATACTTTTGAAAAATTGTGAAGCGAAGTTGGAATGGATAAATTATCTACGTAACATCGAAAAAAGAATGACTAACATATGATCAAGGAGTTATCCCCGATGAATTCTGATTTTTATGCACATGTCATTTTTATGTACAGGTGTCTCTGATGATGAATTGAATTGGTTTAAACAGGTCTCAACAAAGAGATGCAACCAGTTGCAACAGCATGCAAAACACACCATGAAGTTGGGGATTAGCTGCTGTGACAAATCGCTAACGTGCGCAGCGGCTGCAATAAATGGCTAACATGCCCACAACATGCTCGCTATTTGGTTTCAAGTTTACTCACGTATCACATATGTTTCGCTTTATCTTAAACAGTAAAAGCTAAGAATGGCTAACATGCCCACAACATGCTCGCTATTTGGTTTCAAGTTTACTCAACATACGTATCACATATGTTTCACTTTATCTTAAACAGTGAATGCTAAGAATTAATGATAGCATTAGTCGCAATTTCAAGTTAATGCATCTTATGGGTAGACATTGCAGGAGCTAGTGAATACTTGAGGAAAAACGAAGAAGGTCCCAATAAAGTTTCCAAGACACCGTCGTTTCCTTCCTAAAAACCACTGGAACGAATTTTATAACCAGAATGAACGTAAAAGCCTCCCTCAAAAAAGCAAAGATTGAAAAAACTTACAAGTCGAAACCTATGCTGCGAGCTGTTGAGCTTATGGACGTCTTTGAGAGCAGTATTCATCGCGGTTTTCCTGTGGCTCTGAGAACAGTTTTCATGGCCATTCATCGGGCTGTCAAGAAACTGAAATAATGTCCCAATTTTTAGTAAAAATAATATCTACAAGAAGAGAGAAAAACTTTCATATGTTCTTCAAAGCCCCGTTAAGCAGTGAATTACACAGGCACCACAAATTACTCAGTCGCCACATGCCACATATTTTCAAAAACAAGTGTCTCGCATGCATACAATGAAATTGCAGACAAACAATGAAATCAAATCACATGCATACAATGAAATTGCAAAGAAAATATATGTTTTCAATTTTAAACATAAAATGTTAACTATTAATGTTAGCATTAAGGAAGTAAATCCCAAACTATATGTATTACTTTAGACTTATCCTAAGTTTTCATACATTTTGCCTCGATATGAGGGTAAATAAGACTCTAAAACTTTTATTGATTGAAATAAAGGGGAATAAAAATTATTGACGAAATAAAAGTCAATTTAACACTTTATAAAATATATGTCCACAACATTAGGTTAATTAGTTTTGGTTTCCATGTAAAATTAATAAAAACTAAGAAAACCGATTACAAGAGTCGCTGCAGCCCGAAGGGCCAAGGGACTAATAATAAGTAATTAAATTACTGCACTACTTTAGCCCATGTAAAATATTTGACTAAGTGTTTAACATAATTAACTTTCAATAATGAAACAATTTTAATTTTGATCAATGTACACTTTCAAACTCAGTCCAATTAAAATTAAAATTAAACAGAAACTGCCCAGTGCCTGCTCCTTAGGGATCAACAACAAGAGCAACCCCAGATCGATTTATGCGGACAAGTCTTATGGAAGGTGAAGTAATCCCAATGAGCAATGTTCGTCCTCAGATAGTCAATCACTGTGCTGTGAATACATGTTATGTTATTTTTCCACACGCTTAAAGCTCTCAACCAAAAATGATTATAGATTCCAAATTATTTTGGAAGGAAAGTCACTTAAACACACACAATTAACTTCATAACTATATATATATCATATAAGAATTGGTTGCTTATAAACATATTACTGTCCAGAGAAGGTACATAGACAACTTATAAACATATTACTGTCGATGGATAATAAGACTAGTAAAAATAGAACAATCCTTTCATTTTCTATCCAATCCATTTTAGGATCTCTTGTTGCTTCCATGATCTCTTGCCGTTTCTTTCACGACAACTGCTGTCGAGTGTTATTGATATAAGTATGAGGATCCTCATCAATACCTTCTATGTCACTCTGATGAGGAGTCGAAATTGTATTCGTGGCGGGGAAGACGTCCTCCGAGTCTTTCTCCTACTCCTATTTTTCTTCGAATGCCCACTGCTATCACATCTTGATGATGTAACCATCTGCTGACTTATCAATACCATGAATTGGAATATTTGCAGTGTAGGTAAGGTATTGGCTGCAATGGTGAATGGTGAAATGAAAAAAACCGAGGAAGCCCTAGGAGTAACATATCCAGAACGCAACACGCAGTGAGTAGTGTTGAAATATTACTTTCAACCGCTGAGCCGCCTTCCAAAATTGTTTTCAAAATCAGTGACAGTAGTAGTAGCTTTTATTTTCTTTCTCGAGGTTTTTGTATTCAGTCGCTTGACATTTTGTTGATCAGTCAAACATTGATGTGGCACCAGTATTTCAGTTCAGAATAGAGAGTTATTTCTGCAAAAAAAAAATCTTTCCGTTTCAAAAGAAAAACAAGGTTTGTTTTTAAAGGAAACAGTATTCATTCTTTATGTACGTAGGAGTTTTTGTGGTCCCATGACCACGTCAATAGTCCGTAGGTGCAGTGGTCTGCAATTGAGGAAAATTTCACGCCGGTTTCTAAAATGGAAACTATGAGAGCAATGTTGTCCATAGCAGCACAAAACAAGTGGAAATTTTACCAAATGGACGTGAAGTTTCTTAAATGGGGCGTTAATGGAAGAGGTTTATAATGAACAACCTCTCGGCTATGAAAAGAAAGGCCAAGAGCAAAAAGTGTGCAAGTTGAAGAAAGCTCTTTATGAGCTGAAGCAAGCGCCAAGAGCGTGGTACAGTGGGATAGACTCCTATCTACTGGAAAATGGATTTGAAAAGTGAGGGAAAACCCACCCTCTACATCAAAAAAAAAGATGGTAAAATGTTGATTTTGGTTTTATATGTTGATGATGTTATTTTCATAGGTAATGATGATTACCTTATTGAAAATTTTAAAACAGTCATGAAAGAAGAATTTGAAATGAGTGAGATGGGTTTGTTGAAATAATTCTTAGGAATAGAAGTAGAGCAAAATGAAAATGGGAATTTTATCTCACATGATAAATATGTTCATGAAGTGCTGGAAAGATTTAATATGCAGGAGAGAAAAGCGGCGATTACTCCCACAGTGATGGGATTAAAACTCAGCAGAGAGGACAACAACAAGGATTTTGATCCTAGCTTGTACAAGAGCATAGTTGACAGCCTCATGTATTTGAATGAAACAAGACCCGACATAATGCATGTTGTTAGTTTGATTTCCAGATTCATGGAGAAGCCAAAGGATGCACATTGGCAAGCAGAAAAGAGAATTCTAAGGTATGTCAAAGGTACCAAAAGGTATGGCATTTTATATACTGCTTCAGAATGTTCAGATTTAATTTGATACACTGACAGTGATTGGACTGGAAGTGTAGATGATTGGAAGAGCACTTCCAGTTATGTTTTTCACATGGGTTCAGGAGCCATTTCATGGGCTTCTAAAAAACATCCCATTGTAGCATTGTCTACAACAGAGGCAGAATATGTGACAACTACGGAAGTAGCGAGTCAAGAAATTTGGATGAGGAGGATGTTGAGAAGTATAGGCCAAGAGCAAACAAAAGGAACAATGATTTATTGTGGCAATAGCTTAGCTATTTCATTATCGAAGAATTCTGTGTTTCATAAGAGAACGAAACACATTGACACAAAATTTAATTACATCAGAGAATTGGTAAATAATGGAGAAATTGTTTTGGAACACTGCAGAACACAAGAGCAGTTTGCAGACATTCTGACCAAGCCATTGGGATAGAAGAGTTTCAAATTTTTGAGAAAATGCCTGGGTATGACTGATAGCCTAGCAGTTGAAAGTAAGGGGGAGTGTTGAAATATTACTTTCAACTGCTACACTGTACAATGAGCCACCTTCCAAAATTGTTTTCAAAATCACTGACAGTAGTAGCAGCTTTCATTTTCCTTCTCCAGGTTTTTGTACTCAGTCGCTTGCCATTTTTTTGATCAGTCAAATATTAATGTGGTGCCTGTATTTCAGTTAAGAACAGAGAGTTATTTATGGAAAAACAGAGCTTTGTGTTTCAAAAGAAAAAAATAGGGTTTGTATTTAAAGGACACAGTATTCGTTCTTTGTGTACACGGGAGTTTTTGTGGTCCCACGACCACCTCAACAGTCCTCAGGTGCAGTGGTCCCTCCAGCCAGTTAGCAAACCACGTGGCGGAGTATGATTTGAGTGGATCTTTGTTTGGGCCATTCGTGCAGTCGATGTTCTAGACCCGAAAGATTTATGAGGCGGATTGGATTGGAATTTTGGGTCACATTTGGGCTGACATCAACAGGCCCAAGACAGACCTGATATGCTTCATAGGGCAGGTTTAATTGGGATTTCGGGTCACGAAGACCCTGACGTCAGTGGGCTCTTTTGAAACCCAAAATCATTATGAAGGATGGTTCAATTACCGTTTGGAGTTTGGGGTCTAAGTTTTATTAAGGTTTGCGCATTTTATTATGTGGGCCCCGACATAGTCTTATGTTTTAATTTTAATTTTTATTTTTTTGGTTGTAAAAGGTAAAAGTCCCATGAGGCAAAGTAGGAAACGTAAGTTTTTTATGTATATGCATAGCAGTGTGAATTGTAAAAACACACAACAGTGTTAATTTTACAGAGACGGAGTATTGTTTTAAAAACACCCAGCAGTATGCTGTTTTTCATAGAAAGATAGACAGTGAGTTTGTTTTTTTCTGCACTGCATTTATAGCAATCTTATTTTGTTATTCATTCTGTTAAGGAAGAAGAATTGTAATATTTTTTTTTTGAAGGAATAGAAGTTTTGTTTTCAAGTGGAAACTCTGTCTCCTGTCAAGAATTTTTAATTTCTCTGTGTTAGAAGAGGAGAGTATTACTCTCTCCATTGTTTCTCTGGAACTTTCAAATATTCCAACAAGTAGAAAATTATGGCACGTCCTAAAATTGCGTGGAGGAGGAAATGTAATAAGGCGGTGTGTCTCTATCGAGCTCGAATTTGTGTGTTAGTATATTCTTACTCCTTGTCTTAGTACTTATACTATTTTTGTATCTTGAGCTCGAATATGTTTTAGTATATTTCTACTCTTGTCTTCGTAATTTTTCTATTTTGGTATCGTTAGTATTTTTGTCATGCTATGTTAAGTTTAAGCAACTCAAAAATGTGTTATTCCTCGTTGTCGGTAGTAATTTAAGTTTCATCTTCAATGTAATTTTAAGTTCACACCCCAGGTTTTCTTCGAAATGAGGTTTAGCAATCGAACCTTCTGCAACTTTCCAAAGGTTCCCACGGACTACTTTGCCAAGGTCATCTTACCACTCGTGAACAAGAGTAGAAGATGCTTCTCACATTGAAACCGACCGGAATAGTTATTTTAACCCACACCGGGTCCCGAATAATGAGGAGGAGGTACCCGGCATTGAATAAAGTTATATTTAACATTTTATAAAATTTAGTTTTATATTATTGATGATGAAATATAACATTATATTTATATTTAAAATATTTTGTAAATCTAATATTATACTTTATAAAATTTAGCTTTATATTATTGATAATGAAATTTAACATTATATTTTATATTTTATTTAACATTATATTTTGTAATTTAAAATATTTTAAAGTTTTTATATTTAAAAAAAAAAATATGGGTTATCAAGTTAAAAATAGTTGATATTTAATTACTATTTCTTTATTTTATTTTATTTTTCCAAATTGATAGAAATTTTAATTGGAATTTAGCTTTGAATTTTAACACGCATTTCGAAAAGATAAATGCTTCTTGAAACTAAATTTAAATGCTTATTGAAATTTCTAAAAATAAGGATCTTTCTAAGAGAAATAAAATAAACTAATTTGATTTTTCTACTCATTTTCCTTACTAATATAAAAAAAAAATTATTAAAATATATTTTGAAATATAAAGGAAATAAAAATTCTTTATTTTGAGTATTTTGTATAAAATTTTGAACTTTGTAATAAATTAGATACATTTTACATATCAATGAACGTCTCTACACGTAATCCTTGTATTCTTTATTGGATTATTTAAATGAATATATTGTTGGGAAAAATAGGGGGGAGGGGGGTGAATCAATATGTAAAATACTGGGGGAGGAGGGGTGAATCAATATTTAGAGGTTGCTGAAAACTTTTAATTTTTCTTTCCTAAATTCCATACATGACATTAATGAACCAAACTTGCATATACACGTGGATATATTTAAGGAAACCTGCATATGTCAACAGATTTTATTATGCAGATAATTCTTTACTTAGATCAGTGCATCATTCATTCATCACATGTTTAGTAAGAAGCATGTGCAGTAAGAACACAATAAATCATCACACATAAGCAACTCACATGAACACCAGGATTTAAGGTGGAAACCCAAGTCGGGAGAAAACCATCGCTGTTGTCGTCTCTGTTTTCAATATTTAATATAAAGAAAACTTCTTACAATCTTGTACTGGTGCAGACTCATACCAGCATGTAGGCGCCTACCTGCAGAAGGTTGCAACCTTATTTCGTTCTGTAGGTACAACTGGAAGGGAGCTCCAGCTCCCTGATCTCGTTTACTAGCCACTCCTGGAAGGGAGCTACTACCCCCTGATCTCCTTTACCAGCCACTCTTTGAAGGGAGCTACTACCCCCTGATCTTGTTTACCAGGTACCACTGAAAGGGGGCTATGACACCCTCCCTCAAGGCTACAACCATCAGCACCACTATGGACCATGTTTCATCAATTTTCACACTGGATCTGACAGCTTCCATACAACACAACTTGCAAGCCTCGTTTCATTATATTTTCAGACTGGACCCGCTCCACACATTTAAGCTTAAAGAAAATACATCAACCTGAAACTTATAACCCCATCGATTCATTCATTGAATCATTAACCAATCAACCAACAACTGATCCTTAATCATAATCAACCATCATCATAATCAGTATTTAAACAATTGAGATCTATATGAAGACATCATTGACACACAACAGTAATACAACAAAACATATCAGAAATTTCCTTCTGCATACTTTAGCAAAACCCTAGATTTCATACGCGGTTTTGTTGAAGCAAACATGCGTATATATGCTTTTTCAAAGAGACAAACCTGCGTATAGATCTACAAATATTTCAGGACTGACCTTAGATTCCATACGCTCTTTTGGTGGGATAGACATATGTATATATCTGCAACTTTTTTATGACTACGCAGCTCTTTAGAATAAATAACTAGTTCAGATCTTACCCTTCACTTCAACAAACATTTTCCAGACCACAGATCTAAACATTCCATAAATATATCTAGAAAATACATATTCATTTCAGGTCGAGAGATCCTGATCCATCATTTTTATTCATAGGTGCATTATTAATTAAGATCTATCAATAAACTATAACCCATTGCATGCAGATATAATTGAGAGTGAAGTATTCATTCAATACCCAGACACATGCACACCTTAGCACTATGATCTTCTTCTCCTTATATAGTTTTAGCTTTTATCAATACCATGAGCCAAAACCACACAACTTCCAATGGTATCCTTGGACCGAATCAAATAGACAATACATCACTCAATAATATGGCCTAATACCATGGTAATGACCCTTAGATTCATAATTTTAGAGTGCAAAAGGAATACGCGACTTTGGTTCTTCTTTCCCGCGTGTATACGCAATTTCTCTGCATCAAAATAGTGTATATACTAATTCTGGATGTAGACACAGGTTGCCTTCATAAAATTAGCATATACATTGCATCCATACATGGGTTTCCTTAATCAAACCTGCGTATATATTGAGAAACATTTCCTGTTTTGGAATTGTTTTCTCTGTCACATCTGAAATGACATGTAGAAACATCATTTTTACATCTTTAACACATAGGTTGCTTATCTTAGGTGACTCATCAAGTAGGTTTATATCAAGGACAACTTCATCAAGTAGGTTGCCATCAAGGACAACATATTTCATCATATTGCCAACAATCTTCCCCTTTGGACTTAATGGCAACCATGATGGTGTTTGATCACCATAACAGATATATACATTAATCATGACCATTATTCAAACACCAAAATACATATTTAACACATAGTTTTTTTATCATAGAAAACTCATCAAGTAGGTTTCCATCAAGGACAGCTTCATCAAATAGGTTGCCATCAAGGACAACATATTTCATCATATTACCAATGATCTCCCCCTTTGGACTGGATGACAACCATGATGGTGTTTGATCACCACAACAGATATATACATTAATCATAAACATTATTCAAACACCAAAATACTCTACCCCTTTGACATCAAGGGCAAAGGGTGGATCAATACCAAAACAAGGTTTCTCTTTCCTTGTATAAAGAAGAGCTCTACAGATCTGATGTACACTGTATTGACCAGGCTCCCCCCGAGTTCATGCTGAATCTTCAGACAAATTTTTCAATGAAGTACATGACTCCATAACTAAACCGAGTATGACCATTCCTATCACCAATGACTCATACTTATATCAATGATCGAAGCAAGTGGAATTACATATTTGACTCGACTTCCCAACCAAGTGGCTTAACAAAATTTGACTCAAATACCCAACCAAGTGGGTTTATAAATTTGAACAAGTCCTTACATGACTGACTATAGCAATTTTACTTCATAGGTCTCATCATGACCTTTTCATCAAATTATAGATATGAATTTTTATAACCAATACCAAAACACCTCATGAGAGAGGTCATATTTCATAAACATCATAATGCCAACAATGCATTATTCACAGCAAGGCTAATTCTCCCCCTAAGCCCGAGGATCCTAAACACCTTCACTAGCCAATTCATCAAAGAATCTTCGTCAAGTAGATAATAAAAACTTAATTTCATATCAACATATATAATATTCAACATCATATCAAGAAATTTATTGCTGTCAGTAGCATATTAGAAACAGTTCTTTAGTCTACCTCACTGTTTTTCTTATTAGAGAAAAACATACGCAACTGTCACCATTGGAACACACGTGTATATGCGGCTGTAGTTCATGAAACCCGCGTATAGAAAGTGAAATACAGAAAATTTCACAACTCCATCTCCCCTTGAACTTATACCACCTCTACCTGTCTTCTCTTTCCACATGAGATGCACTGTCAGAAATATAATCATAACCACAATTACCAAACCGACCATGGGAATCACCATATATTTCTCCTCTTATGATAATACATTATTGATTCCTATAATGTACCTCACATCACTCCTGTAGTCATTATGAGAAGTTAAATTTACAAGTGGATGAATACATTAGGGTCAATATTCCCTACCTTTTTGACTAGTGCTTCTTCTTTTTCCAACTTTTCTTGACATTTCTTATTGTATGCTGGAAATTCTCCAATTTCTCATATATGTTCATCTTATTTAACCTGCATTATTTTTATACATGCCCATATTTGTTAAAAGCATAACATCTTATTTGACCAGAAAAGGGAGCATTAGGATCATAATGTGTTTGTATAATCTTTCCTCTATTGCAATCAATTGCTTTATGACCAAAATTGCTGCATGAAAAACAATACCCCTTAAAGAAACTTGAGTACCTCGGAGCTGATGAGATTTTTGTGTAGTGTCTATCTGTCTCTAACCAAAATGATTTGCTTCTGCACTTGGCTGCAACATTTCCATACTTATGACATATAAATCATTCAACATTATTGATAAAAGGGGAGAATTGATTGATACTTCTATATTTAGGAGCGAATGATTTCCTTTCAAAATTCATGATAGTCAGTTGACTTTTTGTCTCTTTAAACACTTTAGGTTTTGCATTGATATCCTTCGAATATTTGGCATTGTCTTGTGAACTAAATTCTCCTTTAGCAGTTTCATGAAAAACAAGACCAAATTTATTAGAAGGAGACCTTTGATAACTAAGAATATTATCCAGAATCTTATTACTATCTTGAAACCTCAAGCGTTTATCCTTTTCTTCTAATTTTCCTTTTAAAATGTTTACCTCAACATCCAATTTTTGGCATTTCTTCTTCATACCTTCTTCTACCATTCTTCCTTCTTCAAATTTCTCATTCAAAGTTACAATTTCTTCTTTAAACTCATTTTCTTATTCTTAAAATGTTTCTAGAAGTTCTTCATTCTTCTTATTTGACTTTTTCATATCTGTTTTGAGAGAGATGACTTCTGCTTCAAGTCCTTCACTGTGATTGGTTACTTCATCCTGTAGCTTTTATACTTGTCTATCTGTCTATTCAATCTAGAGATCATATCTTTATAGATAGATTCCCTCTCATTAAATAAAATTTTTTTATCTTCAACATTACTCTTGAGATTTGCAATTACTGCTTCTAGATCCATAAAATTACTTTCGCTTTTGTATTCACTATCGTCAACATTGCATGCACAAGGAAGTAAGTCACAAGAACAATAACCAATACCTATTTCATCTTCTTCATTTTTGTTGTACACGATTTCTGAGATATTCTTTATTTGAGTAGCCTTCTTCTTTTTCTTCCTTCCCATTGTGATGGATCTCCTTCAAGCGATGAAGCATCTTGTGAAGGACCTGCTTTGAAACCAATTGTTGGGAAAAATACTGACAGGGGGGGTGAATCACTATTTAGAGCTTGCTGAAAGCTTTTACTTTTTCTTTACTAAATTACATACACGACTTTAATGAACCCAACTCACATATATGCGGGGATATATTTAAGGAAACTTGCGTAACAATAACTCCATGCAAACTAGATAATAACAATCCATTCAAAAATAAAATTATAGAACTATTAATTTATTTAAATTTCAATATGATTCTGCGACACTTATATAATCTAGTATGAGAGTGACATGTAATTCTATCTATGCTCAATGTGGAGTCAACACATCTTCCTCTTAAAAACATATGGAGTTGTCTTTAGTGCGACTTTTTGGAATTTCTCAAGAAAAAAATTTAGGTAAAAACTTGATTTGTGTTATTTAAACTCCTTTTTGTACTACATATATGGATTCAGCACCATGAAAAACCCCTTGGGGACTTCAATTGTGCAGAATCGTGATTTCAATGAATTTCTGCCATATTTTAGACAAATTACATTGAAAAAATAAATAAATAAAAATCAAATTTTTTTTCAAAAAGTCGCTTAAAGACAACTCTAAATAATAATATAAAATAATAATTATACATGTTTACTTAGATTTAATTAAAAATATTATAAAATATCAATAATTCCAACCTCACTACCCTCAGTGGATTTGTTATTTATATTACAACCTATTGTAGTAAAAGTACTTCATTCACTTTGAGTCATAAATAATATATTTCTATGTCCACATCACATAATATAATTTCATAGCAACTTTAAAAAGAGCTAAACATTTTAGAAGTAAAAGAAAGTGTGAGAAATGTGTTTATTTTGATACCTATATTAACTAAAATTAATTCCATATCAATTTCATGTATGTCTATATATATATATATATAATAGAAAATGTTAAAATAAAATATTTGAATGTTGTATATAATAAAATATTCAATTTCAAAAGAAAAATGTAATTGAAAACAAAAAATTTAAAATAATAAAAATATGAAGTTCTTCCTCTTAAGAATAAGATGAATTCATTCAATTCTTAATAGAAAATTAATGTGATATTTAAGAAAATTCATAATAATAATAAAATTGAATATGGTTAAAAAAAAATATTTAAATATTTACTATTAAGTAATATTAATGTATACTTAAAATATAATAATTATAATAATAATAATAAAAATTAATGTGTATACAAACCTTCGGTGAAAATCACATGTTTTAGAATTAATGTATTCGACAAAATTCTAATACATGTGATTTTCACCGAAAGTTTGTATACACATTTTATGGATCACAGAAGCCAAATTCCTATTAAAAAACATTAATGTTAATTATCTAGTCCATGATCAAATATATTAATGCACCTGTTATGTAAAATATTTTAATTCCAATATTATATATTGTTTAAAAAAATTATGTATAACATATAAAGTAATTGAAAAAAATAAGCTTTTATGGTTAAACTTTTGGAGTTGACTCATTATTTTATATTTTGATTTTTTTAAGGGATATTTTTTTGTAATATACATATATAGAGAGAAGGACTCTCACTACAAACTCGTTGAGATTTATGGAGAAATGAGAAGGATACAATTATTTTTACACATGCTAGATATGTACTTAATATGAATTATATGAGTCTTTCTTCACAATTTGTTAAAAATGTCGTAATCCCAAAATTTAAATCTATGTAAAATTGCAAGTCACAAAAATTTTAAGAATAGTTTATTTTTATTTCAAAATAAAAATCCATTAATTTGTAACTATTTTCAAATCTATATTAAACTTTCTATTTTATTTATTTATTATCATAAATAAATTTTTAAATTTAATTATTATAATTTTTATTATATTAATATTAAAATAAAAGCTCAACAAGACTTTCAAATTTGTAATAAGCTCTCTATCATTTATTTATTATGGTAAGTAATTTTTTAAATTTGATTATTATAATTTTCATTGTATTAATATTAAAAATAAAAATTCGTCAAAAATTCTAATCCCCAAACACACAATATAATTCATTGATAATAATCAACTCAAAAGATGATATTACACCCTTGTGAACTAAAATTTATGTAATTCAAAAGCTTGTTATACGCTCTCGTGAGCTAAAATTTATGTAATTAAATAGACTCATTTTTACAAACGATTAGGAAAGCAAAACATTGTAAGACACTTCCACGAACCTAAAGTGAAAGTTTTGGTACTTGAACATGTTCATTTCCTATAAAAAGGACTTCAAAATGTTAGGATTTAATGAGAATATCTTAAACTGCCTAGTTTCAAAGTGTGTGTAATATATTTTAAGAATATTTTGGCGTGAACAAAATATCCAAACTCCGCTTCACCATTACTGTGAAAATAAAGGAAATGTCAAAGTCGCTAATTGAAACATAAATTCTAAATTATTTGATATGCGTTTTCGGATGAAACATAGATCTAAATTATTTGATATGCGTTTTCTGATGTTTCCAGTAATCCAATTTTCCAAAAACTGTCTTTGAACAATGTCGCGATGATATTTTTATGGTAACTGGATTATATATCGCTTACGGTATACGTATTGGTTCAGCACCGCTTGATAGAGTTTCCGTTTTGAACCACTGGCTATATCTTTATGTATATTGAGAATAAACTAACTCTACTTGCAAACAGATCATATCATGGTTGATTTAGTATAAATGCAATATTTGACTGAGAGGTTAATGTGTGAGGAGAAGCTAATTGTAGAGTTCATGAAAAGAATTACAAGTTTTGTTGCTTCACTGGCAGTGTTTGTACAAATAATGCGTGTTATTTCAGAATTGAATCATTCCTGAGGGAGAAGGTTGTTATTTCAAAAAACTGTTTGACCAAGAATTAACTATAAATAAACGGTACACGCATACACTCTGAGATTCAATTAACAACACAAATTCACAAGTGTCCAAGAGAATCATTCGTGAGAGAGAAGGTTGTTATTTCACAAAAAGTGTGTGACCAAGAATTAACTATAACTAAACGGTACACGGATACACTCTGAGAATCAATTAACAAACAATCTCCCAAGTTACGCGTGACAAAGAGAGCCACTCGCAAATAACTTTGAGATTTCATAGCGTTACCAAAAATTAATAATAAATACGACACACACGGAACATGTGCGTTTGTTGGTTGCCGAGTCTCTAGAAATAGAATTCGTTGACTGAACTCTTGATCAGTATCGTTTCGAACTTCCCATTGGGGTTATGGGAATGTCTAATTTCGATTATGGTGGAATTGTTTGAGAGTTCAATGTAGCGCGATACTAGATTAATATCGATTAAGGGTGAATTGGTGTTACTCACTCTTCCGATGCAACGAATTATTTCATAGACCTGCAATATTGGTTTCACAGCGGGTCGAAAGCTATATACAACTCAATTCTCCTACCATTTGAGGTCGATTACCATTTTAGGTAGATTAGGAAGAAAAGGTAAGAAAATTGCACTTGTAACATTTGAAGTCGATTATTAAAAAATAGCTTTCACCGTTTTTTCTTATTAGTCCCTGCCATCACGGCAGGACTATTTTCGTAAATCTTTGTCAAAGTGTATTTTTGCGAACCTATTATATAGTTACAACCTCTTTTTTAACTAATAAAATGAATATAAAATTTGATATCTCTCTTTTAACAAATAGTATTAATATAAAAATTTAGGTCTTCTTGGACTCTTCCTAGGCTCTAGTCTATATTCTTCTTCAAATATATATTTAGTTTATGTTCTTCCTCTTCCAACTAAGGGTAGCATTACTTTGGTAGCATTTACATATTAATGTATTCATGTTTGATTTAAAATGCTTGTATTATAAATTTTTTCATAATGCTTTTAAAGCTTGACATGTTTATGTATGTGACACTTTTGGGCATTTTATGGCAAACAAACACATGGGATAATATTGGTTCTATGTGTTTTTCTCAATTAGCGAGAGACCTTCCAATCTTACAGATATCATAGGAGGGTTTGAGGACAGTGAGGATACTCGGCTTTTTTCCGGGTCTCAACAACATCAGGAAATTATTGTTGATGAGCAAAAACAACATAATTATGCATGTTGAAAGTGTTGTTTGATGTTCTGTTACTATTTGTAGTAGGGTTAGTTTTATTCTGTGCTGATTTTATTCTGTTTCTATTGCTATGGACTTGGCCTTTGGTGGTCACAACCATGACTTATTCCTCTTCAGTCCAATCCAAGAATGCAACAGTTTTAGCAAGCCTTTTACCATGTATATGTCCTTATGCAGTTTGAAAACTTGCGCAGGTGTCCATATCATGAGCATCTTCACAAAAAGTGGACTATCACAAAGAAATAATGGCCTCAGGCTTAAAGTTCTGGGGTTGAGGCCAAAGAGGGGCTTGAGTAGATGTTTATATGACAAATTGGGTTACCATCCTCCTTTTGAAATAAATCATCTCATTGTTCATGTCCTCGACTAATTATCAGACAACAAAAAAACTCATATTTTTTTGGGAACATCAAGAAGCATTCGTGTCCTCAAGGATTGTACTTTGAACTCAAGGCAGGCCTCCGTGTCCTCAAGGATTGTACTTCAAACTCAAGGTAGGCCTACAAGGCTGAAGCTAAGTTTTAAATATTATTCTCCGCTCACCGGTTACGGTAGGGAGGAGGCAAGGTATTGTAATAATGCATCAAAGAAGCCTGATTAATAGGCCTAATAACCTCGATAAAAAATTTGTAAAGCTTGGTAAAGCAGAGGTTAAAGGAGGGTTTCTACAGGGTTGAAAGTAAGGATGACAATGGTGGAGTGTAATACAAGTCTACAAGTGAGAACAATCCCGAGGTTCCATATTGGTAGAGGTCTAGGCTGGAAGGTTGCAACAAATCACTCTCTCAATCCACTGTAGGAAGGATCTTACCGACCGGAAACACATGGCGTGAAGCGAGTTAAAACAACAGAGCCCATAGCTTTGGCCACACACTGTAGAGTAGGAACCTGGTAATTAGATCTTTCATATAGACGTCGTTTACAAAGAATGAGTCTTGTCAAAAGAGGTGTCCCAAGGAGACCTCGAAGATGATTCAAAAGCTAGGACTATTTCAACCACTCACTGAATGGGCTTTGTGTCTAGTTATGGCTATGGCTATTGATCTATTAGGTATGCCGCATGCTAAGGATATTAGGCTATTGATTTGTTATAATTCTTAGCATTGTTAAAATCATTCTGATCATTTTTGTTGCACCACCACGTAGCAAAGAAAAAAAGTACAAGGAATTTGTTGCATCGCCACCCAACCAGGTCATAAAAAAAAGAATGCCTGATCATACTAAAAATAAAGAGAGAGTGATTAGATGATAATGGAAGTTAGTCTTGAATAATAATAATCGTTGAAGGAAATTTTTTCAACGTGCTTCTATTTCAGCTTCAACATTTCTATTTTATTTGAAAGGTAACACCAATTCAAAAAACATATTAACTAGTTTTAGTTAACTTGCATCTATTACATTCTGATGGACATAAGCTAAAATAGCACTAGCGGCTTCCTTTGTCAAAGCTTCATATCCATACTTTGTTTCTCCTGTTTATCCGATAACAGTAAATGTGTCTTTAGATATTATTTTTTATTCAACAATAATTAAATAGTAAATATAGGAGAACCATTGTTAATTGGAGGTGGAATGATTTCCTATCAATATGCTTGTCTTTTCCTATTTATTTTACTACCATAGTTAGGAATTCATTTCACCTTCTCTTGGGTTGGATTTTATTTTTGGTAGGTACGGCTGGTTTGGATTTTATTTTCGGTTAGTACAACTGGGATTCATGGTTGGTATAGAGTCGTTCAACTCCCATTTGAACAATTTCCATGCTCTTATTAATAAAATAATGAATAAAATCATTCTAATTAGTGCATGTTGAACATGGGGAGCTTGTTGCCCATCCACCTAATCTCGTTTACTATCTGAACAAAGGAGCTCCAAGGTAACCTTCTCTGCCCTAGAATCCCAATCAATGATTCTGCTGTTACTGGTTTGGATGCTACCTTTGTATTGCCTTGTAGCCAAGGCTAAGGCAGTAGAGCATATTGAATTTCAAAAACCATAAGTATAAGTAAATCGATTTTGTGAGCAATACCAAATTCAAGAGCACCCCTTGGACCGAAACTCCCACATGGTAAGCGTGACCCTAGCTGTTGTAGCAAGATTCAACTTGTTGATGGCTATGATCAAGGTTGGGTCCAGTAGGAGAGAGCTTCTTTACTAACCAGAATTTTTGGCAAAGAATGTGACTCTAGCGTATGAACCACCAACATCAATAGGTGTATTATATATAACGAGCTATGTTAAATTTAGGATACAGTAAAATGAAAAGTTGTTTATAGGTCTGAGCAGGCGTTTTATTTCCTTGTAGCTGTGTGGGATCAAAATCCATCCACTTCAAAATAAATCCAACCTATTCTTGCCGAAGATCCAAACGAGGCACTTGGCTACATGCAAACCCCAAGCCCCACTTGGAAGTTGAGTAATTCATTTTTTTAAACCATTTAATCTTATTTATTCTTATTTACTTTTCTATTTTTAGTTAATTTTTTTATTTTAAATTTAGATATATCAAAATAATAAAAACCTACATCTTTACTCCCTTGCATGCATGAGACGTGTCTAGGAATGTCTCGGTGAATTTTTTTATTCACAGTTGTGAAGCACTGTAGATATGCATTATGTAGGATACATGTAATTCTTATCAATTTTCTTCTCTAGATACGTTGCTTGAAAAAGGGGTATGGCATTATCTTCAAATTGTAGATAGTAAACACAATGCCTTAGTTGGGCTCTTTCAGTAAGACAGGCAAGCTCAACTATTCACCCTCTCTGCAAGCATTAATGTTCAAATTATAAATAATTTCAACAAGCTGGGCATCAGTAAGTGAGGGGGCGGCAATGTTGTTTGGGATTTGGAAAAACCAGGGAATTTCTCATCGCACCTTTTTTATTCATCTCATATATTGTGAGCTCCACAGCCAGATATGGAAGGTTCAACTGCAGGTCATGTACCAACTGTAGTAAAAGGAACTCTGGTAAGAAACAAAACTTGAAATGATACATGCCTCAGACTTGTATTTTTGAAACCATGGTAATTTTAATTGTATTTACAAGAAATGGATAACTTTGTGTATTTTGGATTTTCAAGTTAAGAATTATGTTACTCATGTCCTGAAATGATCTAATATTTATGTAAATGTTGTATAAATTCTGCATGGAAGCATTGATGCTTCCAGTGACATTTTATTGGATTCGTATGGTGGTCAAGATTAGCCTCAAAACAATGCAGGAGAGCTCAGGGTTTCGACATATGGGTTTGCTCAACACTCTTATTTAGTTTATTATTGTGCATCCTCATTGATTTCTTGGAAAAAAAGACACTTTGTTATACAATGAGCATTAATTTTCATCGTGCAACTTGAGGTGTTGACCTAGACTTTGATTCACACCTCCCAAATTTTGAATTCTTCTTGTACAATGGCCTGAGTGAAATAATCAAGGGTTATTCTTCCCCAATCTGAATTTCATTTCATTCTTATTAGCTATACTAACATGGGAATCCAAAGCAAGTGAAAAGCTCATTGTTGAATGTAATTCCTTATCTTTAGCAAAAGAATCATTATTCTCATTATAAAAATATTCTGGCTCAAGGTCCTTGTCATTATTTGGAGAAAGTTGAGGTTGCAACTCACTTTTATGTTATCATGTTGATTTACCTTTTCAACAACATCTTCCTTTTTAGTATCATATACTGGAGAACCTTCAAAACTTATAAAATAACATTTTCTCTTTTTCTCCACTAACGTCCCAAAGGCTTCATCATTTGATAAATCAAATGCACACATGTTTAACACGTCATTATAGTATTTAACCAATTCCTGGCCAAATTTGTCATATTCATTATATTGTTCAAATTTTTCCCTTACGGAATCAAAATAACACTTTCCTTAATCATGTGTGCCACCAGTCTGCTCCCTTCTAGGGTCACCCTTCTTTTTTTTTATGACTGTGACCAAATCATAGTGTCTTTTCGAAGCATCGTGCATTTAAATTTTTACCAATTCCATTGTGGCGATGCTCTCTCACTAGCATTTTCACAATAAGATGGCTTATATCCTTTTTATCTTTATGGCCATGGCCAACCTCTTCATCAAAATATGGAGGACAGATAGAACACGGAAATATGACAGACATAACTCGGACCTATAGGACATCAATCATCAAGGAACCAATAGTAGGAGGAATCGATCAATTATACCTAAATCAATTTACATTAGTTTCTATTTGGATTATCATGGAAGTTGTCAAAATTCCAATTTGGTATGTGCTATATTAATCTATTTTGTTAGCACAGACAGAAAGTGTTTTCCCTTACTATATTATATATCCTTGGCAAGGGCAAGGTGAGGTAAAAAACAATATATTCATATAAGAACATGGCCATTTCATCAATCAAAATCTCTTGTTTGCACTCCTTCTCTAGGCAGTCACAGAATATATGACAGCGATCCTCTCTTCTAGTAAGGTGATTGAAACAACCATCCCACTGCTGCAACATAGAAAAATTCTTTATTTGCATGCGATGGATGCATGTTGTTCCTTTGGGTGCAAGATTTCACAAAAAGAATTAATCTCAATTGGTCTCTTCATCTAGGTAATTTCCACTATTCATGTCCTCATAATAGCTTTCACAATTTCTATTTGTTCATGCGATTCTATATAAACATGCATTTTTTCTTTCTGGCCATATCCCAAAAGTGGTTACTAAGTAGAGAAGGTTGTACTTTTTTGTTTTCTTAAATCCTTTTTCAAATATTGAGTCCTATTTTTTGGAGAACAGTAGTTCCTCACTAACCAAATCTAATGGATTGATGTATATATTTATAGTTGATTCTTTGGTATCAAACAGTCTCTCTATGATGGGGTATACCTATGTAAATATAGGTGGGACAACAATACCGAAATTGACTCTCATTTCATAATTTTGGGAGTTACATCGCTAAACTCTTGATTATAATTGTTTGGTTATATTTTTTGTGCATACAAATCACTGTTGGGCTACACCTAATCATTATCAATATGTACATATTTCTTTTCCCTTTTACTTTCCTTTCCACTACAACATGTTTGCAATTAGCAGTTTTTAAAAATTATTTCTTGATGTGTTTCCCTTTTCTTTTCCATTTTATGACAATATTTTTGCAAGTTGCAGTTTCTAAATGGATTTATCGATCTTCTTTGATTCAATTTTCCTCTTTTATTACAATATTTTTGCAAGTATCAGTTTTTAAAAAGGATTTTTTGATCTTCTTCTCTGATTAATTTCTTGTGATGTTGTGCCTACAGTGGAGAATTGTTGCAAGTGCTTCAAAATTTCATGCCTCTAGTATCAAGGTGCTTTCTGGTTATGTGAACAGCAAGGGCCTCAAACTTGGAATATATTCGGATGCAGGGTATAATAGATTTTATGTATACTTTATTTGTGTCTTTTCTTTTCTACAAGATTTTTTCTCCTATAACTATGTATGGAAAACCTTCCTTTCCACAATCTCGGTATAATAGATTTTTTTTATACTCTAGTTGTGTCTTTTCTTTTCTACGAGATCCTTTCTTCGATAACTATGTGTGGAAAATATGCCTTTCCACAATCTAGAAATATTGGAAAGGTCATCAAAGTCCGACATTCATGAATACATTATATTTTATATCCCATTTTTAAATTCTCACAAGCTTCTCTTTTTTTTTAGCTACTATACCTGTCACAAGCAGCCAGGTTCCTTGGGACATGAGAAATTTAATGACGATACTTTTTCTTACTTGGTAAACTTATTTTCCTTTTGGTTTTTTATATGTAAATTATTAATGTTTTTATCTTTTAAATTCTAAGTAATAGATAATTTTTTGTTCTTATGCAGGGTGTGGATTATCTCAGATATGATAACTGCTACAATGATGGCTCTAAGCCCAAAATATAGTAAATATTTTCTCTCATCAATGTAATCCTTCTTAGTTTGTTTTTCCATTCTACTGATTGGAAGCAGTTGGAGCACAACACAAGATATTGAGGACAAGTGGGAAAGTTTATTAGCTATATCTTCTAAGTATTCTAGGTAGTTTGAAATTTTTGAGGCATGTAAATATAGCATCTTATGTGCATGAAAAAACATGTGTAATGATGTTTCTTTGAATTCATGGCTTCAGGCAACACTATTTATTGGACGTGATGTAACATCTATTCACAAGAAGACGTATGGAATCTTAAGTAACTCTGAGGTTATTTCAGTCAAACAAGGTGAGTCTCTTCTTCAAATTATTTTGAATATTTATAAACGAAGATATTGTACTACAAAATTTTCGTTTTGATAAACCTGAATATGTTCCAACTTACCATAAGTTTAATTATATTTCATTATTTCCATAATGACTCTTATTTTTTCATTTTGACCTTCTTACTTATATGACTAGTTAATGAACTAAACCAATGTAATAATTGAACATGGCATTATAGGTTTGGTAGCAGCAATGACATATGACATGCAAGAGACACGTGGTGTGCATGAATGTTGCATTGTATCTCACCGAGTCCAGCCGATGACATGATCGTGTTGTTCAAGACGCAATAACTAAGGGCGCCATTGCAACTAGTGTCGAGTTTCTTAGAAACCTAACTCATTAAGGATTTCTTGTTTTGATTGTCGTTCAAATCATAGTTCAAATCCCATTTCTAAGCATAAGTGTTTTTGAATGCAAGAACTTCATAACTACAAATGTTATTTCGGCTGCTCCAACTCCGGCTCACGGGAGGGACTAGTTGCCATGCAAGCATGCTTGTTAAATTTTGATTTGAGATTCATCGATGAATGTTTAGACCGTCGTTTATTCATCACTTTAATTTTTTTATGTGAAGTAAATCCACACTATTGTGTTTGTGGAGATTATACAAAGATTTTTTTATCTATATCATTATTTATTTTTAATTATATTGTATTGCATTAAAATCATATGAATCTGAATATTGGCTTTAACAACAATTAGTTAGATATTATTTATTTATTTATTTTATTTATATTTTTTTTACTTTTACTTTTCATTATATTTTATTGAGATGATATGAGTGTCAATATTGGTTTTAACAACAAATTATATTAATAATTTTTATTTGTAATTATATTGTGTTTAAATGATATAAGTGACAATGTTGGATGATTTTATTTTAGCTAGAGAATATGAGTGTCAACATTGAATGTACCACCAATTTGTTAAATGTAAAAATAATTGTGACAGATATTTATTAAGCGTAAATGTCCACTTGATAATTTCATCTTAGAGTAACTTTCCCGTGAACTACTGTGCAACTAACATTTATTATGCACACTCAATGCACTAAACCTTAAGAAGATGACGTTCCAATACCAACATTTATTCTGCACACATGAAAGCCAATGGATTATTTTTCCACCGAATCAACCGACGATAGCCCGCCTTGCTCTATTCACAGCCGAATATAAACCAACGAAATGTCTTATGTTTATGGTTGCTCAACGGTATAGGGATAAACTGGAATCACCGCAAAGGTAATAGTGTGCATAAAACGGAACAAACCCAAATAGAAAAGCTCTACCGCATTCAATTTCTTCTGTCTGCATAGTATTGGTCGGAATTAAGAATAATTTAGACTAATAATATATTTAATGAAGATATGTGTCTTTATTATTTAATCATGTTTTCAGAATTCTAGTTTAATTATTTTGTAGATGGTAGAGATTTAACAATCAAAACTTGAAATTTATTTTGAAAGTAGTTATTTTCTTTTTACTTTTTTAATTAAATTGATTAATAAATAAAAATATTGTATGCACACTTTCACAAAATATTCTAAGTACTATGCATAAGTTAAATGTTCAGATTTATCTTTAAATTCTTTATGCCTTTCCTCTTTTTTTTTTGGTTTTACTTTTTGTTTATAAAATATTCTAATTAAATTGATTATTTAAAAGAAAAATAATATAAACATGTGTCATCTAAAGTGACTTATAGATGTTGGACATGTCTTATTGATAAGCCATAGTATTGGTCCATGGTATTGCAACAAGACCTATTTATAAATTAAAACCTATATAATAAGTATTTTGTTACTTATTATAGGTTCATGCTTATAGGAATTTACTGGTCATTTACCCTTGTCTATTTTGTAATAGAGCTTCTAGAATTTTAACTTAATTCTCAATAATTATTAGATTGACTGTACCAATTTGACCTCCACAAAATATTCTAGAATATTCTTAGTTGTATTCACAAATTGAAGGTTCAAACTTATTTTCAAATAATTATGTTTTTTTGTCTTTTAATTAAATTAATTAATTAAAAAAAAAATCATATGAACAAGTGTTAGAGGGAACAAGTTATAGTTTATATGGAATGATTTATGGTTTTTGTGGCATGTAGTATCAATAAACAAAGGTATTATCCCATGGTATTGTGACAAAGAATATTTACAAATTAAGAAATTTTTACATGAAAATCCAGAATGAAATAAAACCCCCAATTTTTCTTTTAATTTTGTTGTAAGAGAAAGGAACAATAATTTTTTTTTTAAATCTTATTGTGCATGCAACAACATAAAGGAGGATCCACACTATTTTTATTTGCAGGCACACAATTGTAGGAAGAACCAGCTACCACTCTTTATAGGCACCGACCTACTAATATGTTTTATGAAGCTACATGAAAGAGACTCTGATTTTCTAATAAATGATGTTAAGTTTTGTTCCTACTAAATAATTGATCTTCTATTTAAAGTACCCTATTTTTTTTGTAATGACTTTCACTTCGCAAAAAAAGTTTTTTTTTTTTTTTCCAATATTCTCATTTGAATATTATTACTAGCATCTAGTAACTTTGTCCTTTTAATGTTCGTCATAAATTAACGAGATTTTATTACCACCTCTATATTATCATCTTTTTCATTTCGTCACAATTCGACGAGATTATGTTATTATTACGAAAATTATCATTTTATCTTCTTGAATTCTATTATTTGGTTTCCTACTGTTAACAATACACTATGTATCATGCATCATCTTGTGCATTAGATAATGCTAAACCAACACCTTATGGTATTCCTATGACAAATCTTTATTTTAGATAAATTATCCTTAATTACTTTCCTCCCTTATCACTTGTTAACCAATGCCATCGAATTCATATAGAACAAGGATTTCATTAATACATTATCTCTCTTTATTTAGTTTAATTTCTTCTGTGTACTTATGGTATTACATTAACCTCTTATTATGGTTTCTCATTTCCTTACTTTAGGCTGGTTTGGAATGCATACAACCATAATTAAATCGGACTTATATCCATTATGTTGCTAACATTCCATCTACCTAATTCAACACACTATGTGACATTAACTATTAGTACTACCAACACATTGCCCCACCATTATTTTGTCCTTGTCTCGAGAATTTACCATGCTACCTGTAATTCCACGTTACTGCATTTTAGTTTTCATTTCCCCAAGATACAACATAATATATCTCAACCTAATTCAACTAAGTTTACCCCTAACCCTACCTAAGGATTTGGGATGGCATTAATGATGCCAACAACGAATCCCTTTCTTGAGACCAGTGAACTCCTTAGGGAGATGTGATCATAACTATAATCAATCTGGCATCTTAACTTCTCTGCCAGCAACGTAACTCCTCAAGTATGTTATCACGTGATGGCTTTATGTTTAGTGTTTCGAATTTGTGACCTGAGTGAGGCTCTTAATTCATTGACACTTTTATGGTTGAGATGCATTAGGGTTTAATGAGTATTTATTGTTTAAAAGATGAAATCTATAGTATTGTTTATTCTTTGCATTTTCTATCTAGAGACATAGCTTGTTTTTCTGGTTGATTGGGAGCAGAACCTTCGCTTCCATTGTCGAATTACTGCAACATGATTTACCCATTTCTCTTTAGAGATTTCGAAGAATGGTAATTTTCGTTAACGCCGATGTATGATCTTTGTTTCTATTATTTTATCTTAAAGGAGTTTAGATCTAATGAAAGAAGGTTTCCTAAATTTTAACAATGCCGACTCTGTTGCTCAGTACTCATTGTGTCCCTTTTTTTTTCCTCTGCCTGCGGAGTTAGTTTTCATAGTTACGTTTTTCATTTCAGATAATTAATATTCAATTGTGATTTTTAACTCGATTCCTTCTTCTCCCTACAACTCTTTGATTTGTTTTTAACGATTTTCATTCAAATTTGGGCTTAACCGAGTTTCATTGGGATTGTGAGTTCTTTCTCTAACATTTACAAGGTAAAATCCAAGTATGATGTCGTTCTAAGCTTTTGCTTTCCCTTGTCTATCACCAACGATGACCCCCATATATACTCTACCACATATAAATTCAATTTGTTTTCTTTCAGGCCTATTGGTGTACACATATCAGCATTTGGATAGATCACGATATTTACTATAGGTCACCAGCAAAAGGGTTTGGGAAGAATCAGACGCCCATTCCTTCAATCCTCATACAATGGCAAACCCACCAGGTAATCATGTTTGTTAACTGGATTTCTTCTGTTTCCTGCTAAGGTCGATTTCCTCCTACATGTTATTCTCCTCAATCCATACTGTTCTTGACAATAGTTTTCTTTTTGTGGCAACAAGTGGAATAACCAAGGAATAGAATCTCTAACGGTAAGTGGTTTTCATCTCGATTTTTCCATTTTAGCATGGTTCTCCTCATAAGAAATTTGGTTATATTTCAATGTTTCTAATTGATTTGTTGGTCTTATGCATGTATGTTCCAACATTTTCCTTCCTTTCTTACGATGGAATTGTTTTCCCGACCACTGTTTTAACTTATTCACCTTATTACATTTCCAACACAGGTTGGTAACATTATTCCATAACATCTCTTCTACTGTCGTCATTTCTGCATATTTACCAAGAATGTAGAGGATTAATTTAAAATGATTTTACCTTGGTTACATTACAGCACTATGTTTGATTTTAATTTTCTAGATATGTTTAAACATTTCTGGGCTTATAGCCTTAATTGGGATTGTATTAAATTTTTCTTATAATTCTTCCTGGTTCACATACTACTTTGGAGTTTTGTAATAACATTTACTTTTATGCCTTCTTAATGGTTTACAAAAGGATTCTTCTAGAGTAATTTACGCAAAACATATAGATGTAGATTCTGTCTATATATATATTCTTATAGTATCCATTTAATTCTTACCATTATAATTTCACATCCTCGTCTTGTTCAAGCATTTCTGAAAATGGAATACTCTATTATTGTAAAGTTTTTTTTTAAGATCATTATTCTTTTCGTATTTTAACTTTTTAATGTATTGGTCCACATTTATTCGCCATATTTGCATAAGTATTTATGCTGTTAGTACTGGCTATAATATAGAATCTTGCTTTAGTTCTACATATCTATATACATCTACTATACTCAGATTTAATTGTGGTTATTGTAAAAATATTTACAACAGAAGTACATAATATAATAAGGTGTTTCTCTTCATACATATACATATATACTATTCAAAGTTTTTCGTTTGAGTTAATATACTATTTTGATTGAATATAAGATTGTCTTGTAAAACAATCAGTTTTTCTTCTAGATCAGTCTTACACATATGTTGGTTTATTTAATTGAAATTCGGAATAGTATGTGTATATTTCTTCAATATACAATCATGCATAAGTAACAAACTATTTGAAGTACAGTTTACAACAATACTTTAACTTATACTCACACTGTAATTTTCTCTTTAATATTCTGACAGCACTCACAGTCTTATTCCAGCATATTAAAATCTGATGCATGTACTTATGTAGTAATATCAATGGCTTTATCTCTCACTTGGTAAAGTATTATGCTTCAGAACAGATAATTAAAATATAATTAATGATAGTTTCGTTTTTGAAATCCTAATTTAGATAACAAGACTAGAATAAATATTATACAAATATTCTTTGTTAGCCTCCTAACCCAGATTTAAATCTGTCACCAGATATAGACATTCTATCCATTGCGGCTAACTAGACATTGTCCATACAACCATATCGATTTCAGTATTCCTACTGTAACAAAATCGATTAAATGTATGGACATGTTCTACCTCATTGTACCTAATATTAACTACAATATGCAAATTCTAAAATTTTAACTTCAACCACTTAACACACATCCAAGATTAATATCAAACTACAAAATTATAGTTAAGTGTGCATACAAATTTTCTTTAACTAGTTTCCACTCAACCGTAGAGTTTTCTCTCT
Organism: Pinus albicaulis; assembly: GCA_034641835.2. NCBI lineage: Eukaryota > Viridiplantae > Streptophyta > Pinopsida > Pinales > Pinaceae > Pinus > Pinus albicaulis. Next base: position 89,500 of record JAXQQM020075587.1, on the reverse strand, counting down.
ATAACTCACCCCTGAGCTGAGACCTTAGCTCCCAATGATAGACAACACTTTTTCTGTCCTAGATCAGCTTATTTAAGCTTTTCTTTCCCAATATTGTTTCCAATTACTACGTCCAGTAATTTCAGGATGCTTTCTTCCTATTTTTCCTAGGATTTCCCTCTGTTTCTTCCATAGAGGTAATTTAAAGCTGTCTTTCCACTTTTCCAGCTTTTTCCACCTCTTCCCAACACTTTCCTCTTTATTGGGCAAAATTAGATGTTTATCTCCACATCTAATTTTTAGTAACTTGTTTTATTTCGATACCCTCCCAAATTTTTATTTTTTTTTCTGGTGATTTCACTTGTATGTATTTGTCTATTTATTCAACCAATTCATTTTAGGTTCCTACCTTCACAACTAATTAAACATTAATTTGAATAAGAGGTAACAACCCCTATTATTATTATTTGAATAAGAGGTAACAACCCCTATTATTATTATTATGTTAATCCCTTAAACCTTTTTACTATCATGTTCGACCCTCTTATATACAAAATATATGTATCAATTGTAACATCAACAATCCACGTTAAATAACCCTATACACTTAATAGTGTCACCATAGTCTATTTGGGGCGCTCGTATATATATAAAATCGTGCACTACGATTATACCGGCATGGTATATGTTTTGGGGTATTAACCACGGAGTTACATTTAACTTTTCGGATATCGGTCATATGAGCAGATACGCGTAGGTATGATTCTCCAATTATGAAATCAACGTCATACTTACCAATCGTTAGTGACAGTAGTCAGTGATAATACATTATGTGATTAATGTAATAGTTCCCGGCACGCTGAAGTAGTTCGGTTCCATTCCAATGTTTATAGTTCTGAACCCTAATATGCGTTTAACTTTAATCAGAATGATCTTTGGTGAAATTTTACACGTAACTCTCATCTGTTGACATTACACTGTGCAGGTAGGTATTGTCGGGCTGCGTTTCATGCATGGTTATGGAGAAATTTGTACACAGCAATCCGTCGTTTGGCTGAGGGAGGGCACGCGTCCTACCCTTCCTCGCTACAAGGTTACGGAATCCAGACTTGCATGTTCCTAGTTCACGCTACGAGAGATTTTCTGTCCAGAAATTTGTACTATTACCGCCGCGCCTGGCATGTTTCAACCACAGCTGGAGGAGCAGTGGGTAAGAGGTCCTATCGGCCGGAATAATTCATTACTTTGCCGAATTTTAGTTTTCCAGGTACATTGATAAGGGATTAAATAATATTAACCCTTACAGACTGGTACCCAAGTTTCTGTCCGACGAAATTGTTATAATCCCCCTCGGGATTTTGTCAAGCTCGAGATCTTCGAGTGTTAATGCATAAACTCCTGTGTTGGATTTTACAATTTCTTTTATAGGTTTTATCCTAGACTCCTGAACTCCTATTATTTAATCTTCCATTGGCCGGTTGTTCTACTATTCATCTCGCCTGATTTCTATTCTTCCGCGTTTATTTAATTGTGGCTTCTCTGTGCGTAGAACGGATCCTTTCATTCGATTCCGCCCATAGATTTGTTTTTTTTTTTTCTAATTTGTTGTAAGCCATTCATATGATACATTTCAGTGTTTATGGCGCAGTTACGTTACGTGTTCTAGATTTTAACTCGGGTGTTATGTGTTCTGCCAGGTCACGAGTCACGGCGCTAAAATAGGAGGAAAAACGTTATTTCTCTGTTGTTTGACAACCAGTCTTTTCCCAGACCTTTCGATTCCATTCATGGCGAGATATCATGTTCTCACTCGATGGTTACCCTTGCGACTTGGTAAATCTGCCTACAATTTTCTCAGTTTCTTTTTATGGTACATCTGTGTTTATTTTAGGTGTTATATAACTAATGCTCGGCGTTTACCTTCACGTCTCGTTACTCAGGTTTCAGGTGGTCCCGATGTGCGAGTTTCCCCCCTTTCCCATTTTCCCAAAGGGACGATGGAGATACAGCTCTGGTTGCCG